>JBAKGM010047164.1:0-16957 GCA_037177215.1 Asparagus racemosus
GCACGTGCATACATTGAATAATATTTGTCAAATGGTTTGCAGACTTACAGATTTATTTTTTATGAAGTTGAAAACTATATCCCATGTTCAATTCGTAGCTTTTAATTTATGTTTTGTCTCTTGAATCCTTGAAAAAGAGAATGATAATAGATTATAGGAATGTTATTATTTGAAACTCTTAACATTTAAGAGTATGTATAAATTTGATTTGGGAACCAAATGTTGTTTTCAGTATGTACCTTTTTTCTGTGGATTGGGTAGAATTCTTATTGATCTTTTAATACTTAGAAGGAATATATGATCTTATTTTTTGAGTTTATGCAAAGCTATTTAAAGATTTTCCCCCCTCGCACAATGTTGTAAAGAGCATTTCGTGTTATTTATCATAAGTTGTGCCCTTTCTTTTGAGCATAGGTCATAAATTTCTGCTTTCTTGTTCATTAGACATACTGATGGTTTAATTCTTAACAAATTCTAGGTTCATATGTACTTTAAGTTCAGAGGTGCTTCTCCAACGCTTTTAATGTTTCTTATCCTTTTGATTTTCTTACCTTTATTAAGCATCTTTTATGTTCTTTTGTTAATAATTATGTTGAATCTTAAAACTTTGTTTGTCTTGCTTTGATTAATCATCAATAAGTTCTTTGTTCTTATCAACTTTAGGCTATAAAGATTAACTAATAAAAACATATTGGCTATCTATCCTCTATTCATTAAGTAAATCAGAATACACAAACCTATATATAATATATTTGATTGAATTGCATAAAAAATTCTATTTCTTATATGAAATCCAGATTAATTTGTCTCTTGATTGAGATTCTTTAATTTGGATTAAAAAAATAACTTATACAATTCCTATGAACTGAGCTATTTAAATAATATCTTTATATCGATTTTGATTCCATTTTGCTATTACAACTTTTCTAATTTTGCATCTAAGAATATTTTTTGCTATTCCAACAAGAATCACTGTACCATAGTAAATATTATATCATAAGTACATATTTAAGAATTAATAATATAGAATATATTATTAATTTATAATTTCTTAAACCAAGTGTGCCACGTGCAATGTACGTGTGGCATACTAGTATTACAAAAAAAAGAAACGAGAGCTTAAAAAAATGGGAAAAAAATTTACCTTCATTAAGCACGTAAATACACTTGTTGTTTCATTGCATAGAAGAGCACAACCAAATAGTATTGTCCTTCTGTGATTAGCAATTTCAACAAATATATCAGAAGGCATCTTATAAGAATTCACCTTATACGTGGCGTCAAATGTAACAACATCTTCCAAACTTTGATACCGAACAAAACAATGAGCCAGAGACCAAAAACTATGCTCTAATTTTCTCTCATCGTCAGGGATAAAAGCATATTGAAAATTATAATTATCAGCTTTAGCAATTTTGCAATAATACAAAAGATCTATAGCATCCTTCTTTACTTTGTCTTTACCAATCCTATTGTAAAGATTATGAATATCTTTGGAGAGAAATGAAAGATATCTATGTCTTATATTTTTCTGCAGTTCCTTCACGCGCATTATTTGTCTAATAGAAAGGCCTCCTTCTTTCAACAAAAGTAGACTTTTCAACGAAGTGCAAAGCCCGCTTCGTCATCTTTTTATTGTCTCTTCATTCTCCTATGTCACTTGAATAAGTTGAAAACCATTTTCGCCATATTTTAGTAAGCTATTAAGCCAATTGGAGTCGACATTTTATGTTTCTCTTCTTCAGTGTACACCGGTAGGATAAAATAAAGCATACTTCTTCATGAGATAATAACTCATGATTATGCTTTGCAACAAACTCTATCACATGCCACTCTTAAGGAAAAATGTCAAATAATTTATTCAATGTAATACGCATATAAGCCATACACTGATAGTTAAGTGATGACCTATTCCGCTATTTCTTAGATGAATCAACAAGCTTCAACAGTCGCTTTTCTGCATGATGACAAAAAATCACGTCTTTTAATTTCTCTGTTCTTATTCTTGTCAAATCAAGCCTTCCAAATGGCAAAACCATGTCTTCTAGCATAATTTTTATAAAAATAAAAGCTTCATCTTCACTCAAAAAGCTTTAACCTACAAATGGTTCAAAGAAACTATCCACTAATTCTTCTCCACTTTCATCTAACGTGTCATATTGTTCTCTATCATTTACTTCATAATCATCATTGTTAGGTAAATCATTCAAATCAAAATCGTTATTCCTTATCACATGCACAAAGTTACTTGCAATAAGACTCCCATGCATCTATTAGCATAGTAAAACATAATGAGAAAAAAAAAACATTAGAACACTAATTTTATATAAAAAATTAATAGAAATTTAAAAATTATATTATACTTACCTTGAAGGTCTAATGGAAGAAGTCTTTTGTTCAATAGACTAGCTTCTTTAGTTTTATTTTTTAATAAAAATGAAGAGAAATCTGAGTTTTCTTCTAAATTATTTTTTAGGGGGAAAATATTATCTAGAGGGAAGTGAAAAAGAGAAAAATTGCTATACTATATCATGGGGAGCTTTAATTGGTAATAAGCACCAATAATTGTGCATTTAATATAGAGGTTTGCTTCAATTTTATTTTTTAACATTTTATTTTTCAATATTTTAAATTTATTTTGCTAGCCTTTTCAACCTTCTACCATTTAAAATAGAGGCTTGCTTCGATGCTCTTAAAATAGCTATTATGTACTTTTTTTAATAAAAGGATAAAATAGGTATGCACTACTTATCTTCTCTAATCTTTTAATCATCAAAATTAAAGTTTATTGCAATGCTAATATCAGCCGCCACTGCCCAACCTCCTCTTTCTCCCCCTTTGGTTTCGCTCTCCACTTTGCATGGCTCCGGGATAATGCCAATATGACAGAGTTTCACATCTCCAACAAGCCCCTTTATAATGATCAAAATATTATTATTATTATTCATATTCTTCTGCCCCTTTAGAGCTCTAGGCCAAAATTTTCAATTTTTTTTTCAACCTACTTCAAGCTTGCTTCTTTGTCTTCCTTAGATCTCAAAACAAGGCCTAAAACACTCATCGGTTTGGCTACGATGCCTTATGAATCATTGCGCTAAAGTTGGGATTAAATCACAAAATCACTCTCTTTCCCCCAATTTCTATGCAAAATTATTTCCGTTCTTAATCAATTCTTTGGGTTCTCTAGTAGTTTTGACATGGGTTTGTAGACGGTTAAAATATATTTTACCCATTCTAATGTTTAGCTTAAATCCAAGAAGTAAACGCGCATGAGCTAAATATTTCAAATGGACCCAAACTCGAGCCCAAACAAGTTGTAGCGAAGCTCGCCTAACAGAACATGCGAACTTTGCTACACAGCTCAACCCGACCCGACCAAGTCAAGAGTGAGTCGAGTTCCAATTTAGACTCTGGGCTGAGTCGAAAGGCGTCATTGAGTCGGTCAATGAGAATAGGCTCATGACACTGATCAATGAGAAATTTCTCAAGAAATATTACCCTTGATTTCTAGCAACTATTATCTCCCCCACAAAGATATCAGTCACGTTTAAGTTTCCACCTTTGACCATAAAACTTGATCATCCTGATCTAATATCCCAATCAAAATCCCCAACAAGTCAACAAGTTAACCCCACACCTTTGCTTGACTCCAAATGCATTACCACTGTCATGTTAACATTACACCTCTGAACGGTTTACACCTTAATGATCCAAACGATTAACATTACACCTCTGTCTGGTCACTTCATTGATTGGCTAACATCACACCTCTGTTTGATTTGACTAGTTAACGTTACACCTCTGTCAATTCATCTTTCTCAAAGAAAAATCGATTAGTTAACATTACACTTCCATCGATTTCCTGCCGTTGAGTTAACATTACACTTCTAAATGGTAGTCGTCCGCTGGACTCCTTTGAACCCGACCATGTAACATTACACCTCTGTTGGTTGTTCTATTTGGCATGTTAACACTACATCTCTATCAAAAACCCTAATACGGCCATGCTAACATCACACCTTGGAACAGTACCAAACCTAATATGTTAACACTACACATCTATCAGTTTGATTCCACCACCTCTCTCCCTGATATAGATATTAACACCATATGTTAATCGTACACATATCAAATGGCAAAAGTTCTTTATTATTATCAAAAGAGCTAAACTATTACAGAAGGGAGACTTCTAAAAGAAAAATAGAAATAAAGATAGGATGCGCTTAACGTGCTCAGCCATCTTAATGTCTCTGGCATCAAGAGCACCTTTTAGAGCTTCCTCAAGATATCTGGATCGATAGGGATAGCTTGAGCTTTAGCGACTTCTAACCGAGCTGTTGCAATCTAAAGTTGAGAAGCGTTAATATCCTGCTCAGTGGCCAATTCAGAAGACTTGACTTCAAGCTCCTTTTTCTGCTCTTGAGCCATCTCTAATCTGACCTGAGTCGCAGCTATGACAGCCTTGACCTCCTTGATGGCGGTCTCTCATTCGAGAATGGCATTGTCAAGCTCCGTCCGCTTACCATCAACACTATCAAGGTAAGTGGTTAACTCCTGGAGCCTATGATTGATCTGCTCCACCTCCTGGCGGGCGGCCTCTTCAATCTTGTGGCATTGCATTGAAAGCTGACATAATTTGAGTTCAGCAATACCAGTAATATCAGCCTCGCGGAGCCAATGTAAATTCTAAAATTGAAGCTCGGTCTCGTCAATCATCTTCTTATATGGCCCGGCACGCTCGGTTCCCACAATCGATGTGAGGATGTCAAGTTGATTCCTCAAAAACAAAGAGTACAATGAGATAAACCTTTGTCAGTAGCCAAGATAGCTTCATCACTTCGATTGAATAGCTTCACCAAGCTCTCGACCACAATTTGAACTTCTATCTCAACCAAGTCATCAAAGTCTGGAGCTTGTGGAACCTCTACACGACTCGAAGTACTTGCTTCAGTTGAGACCGCCAATGCGTCAGTTGTTGCCGAAGAGATAGAGGGCATAACTTCCATTTGACCATTACTTGATAGGAGAAATGGTACAAGTGAGGCTAACACGCTTGAAATATCTGCTGTGATAGAAGCCGCTAGTGTTACCTTAACCAATGGAGCGGAAGATCGTACAAATTGGCACAGATTCAATAACAGTTGCAATCTCCAATTCAATGAACTCATCTGTCCTTTTAACAGGCTCATCTTCTAACCGAGGCTCATGGCTCAGCGGGATTACCCTTCCAACTCCTTCTGGAATTAGAGAAACTAGTACATTGTCATCTTATTCAGACGACTCATGAACAATCAATCTGCGCCGTGCTGTAGAAATAGGTGCGGGTGTAGGACTCACCGCCATGCTAGTATCTAGCTTAGGTTCATTAATAGTAGAAGCTACAACGGAACCGACCGTTGGTGCATGCTCACTATCAACATGAATAGACATAGGAGAGGCTTTGCTACCGATCCCTGGCTCAGGTTCATCATCCACAGAAAAATGAACAAAGTGTTATTTATCAAAATAAAGAAGCTACACAAACTTGGCCAAAGTAGACCATACCTGGCATATAGGAAGAACCCCCTATATCACCTTCGAAGCCACTGTCATCTCAGTGGAGTAGATGTCGATCTCAGCTTCGCAATTGACTCTTTCATCGTATTCGAATCCTCTTGCTCGAGAGAGATTGGTTCTTTACCTGCATATAAGGAATACATGTTAGCCAAGTGCGCTTCAACCAAATTGATGCAAAGATATAAATAGGGTTTACCTAAAGCTGTTGCGGGCTCAACCACATGTTCTTGTATTGGAGCTGTGGAAGGTTCCTCTCTCATCCTTGTAGAACCCTCTAGCACATAAGACTTCACCGAATCTAGTAATTCTATGAACCACTTCTTGGACGACTCTTGTGAATGTTGGGCTTGAAATGGTCTCTTGCCCCGAGCTCCCCTTCCTCTACCAGATGCCCCTTGATGAACCGTGAATTCCATCGGCTCCTGAATACTAATACCAATGAGCCTTTAAGGTGATGGTTATCTATTTGGCGCCCCCGAGTCATCATCATCACTCTGTTGCCTAGCCTCTGCTAGATATTCTTAGAGCCTAGGAGCTCAACTCTTTGAACCTCTCTTGGAAGCCTCCTTATACTTTTGGATAATCCACTTCACACCAGTCTTGTTCACTAGAAAGTTTGAACTGGGAACGCTCACGATGCTATACCATTTGCAAAATCCTAATGTGGCGTAATAGTTAGGAATTTTGTAAGGCAATATGAATTTCACGCTGGTAACTTTAGTAGCGAAGTGGTACTAGGTGCGAGCTCCATTGACGAGGTTCCCCGAGCGTGATAGTCCTATGTTTGGATTACCAACAAAAGTTGGTCGTATCCGAACTATCACGCAAAATGACAAGGCAAGTATGGCTCAATGTAACACTTGGTCTCGTTCAGCCGAGCAACGAGATGACCTGGCCTAATGTTAACTAACCAGTTCAAATAACTACTAGTTAAACAAAAAGTTGGCCATATCTGAACTCATCTCCGGGATTGATGCCATTAATATCGGGAAAACAGCAGTAGAGACGGTAGTGCTCTGGTTTACGTACATGCTAACAAATTCTTGCAACGTGCCTGACAGTCCATTTGGAGTGCTCATACCTTTGAAGTAACGAAACTCCCTTTGCAAGCTCAGTTACAATAGACATGAGCGATGAATAGTGAAGAATATACCACACTATTAGATAGGTGTACGGTAACTCCACCCTAGGGTTTGGAGCCTTCTTCCTTAGGCAGTCTTCTACTTAATTCTGATACTCGATAGCTAATTCCCACAGCCGAACTTTATATACAGCTGACCATTGCAGGAAGTAGAGTGAAGTTGTACGCATGAGCGATCAGTGTGGTAGGGAAGAGCACCTTGATTGAGATGCAGTCATTCGGTCGAGAATGTACAGCACAACCTTTTAACCAAATCGAAATGAATTCTGCAAGCATGGCCTGAGTAGAAATGGGTTATTCAGCCTGATGGTAGAAGCTCTTGCAAGTTTCCCTTGCAGGAAACCCACATTCGTTCCATTCAACATGGCGAAGTACAGGGCCACTAGTTTTATGATCCTGGTCTCCACCTCAAGCCCTGTGATTGGTGAAATTGAATCGACCCTTCCCCTTTTGTTCATGTTTGGGAATAAATACTCAGCCCAAGGAACTTGAGAAACATTAGGGCCATGTGCAGCAGGTGAAACTGTCTAATGGCAACTATGATAGTGGCATACTAGTTCCCAGAACACCTCCCTTGAGATGAATGTTCTAGCACATGATCACCAACTCTGCATTCGTAGGGAAGAACTCTTCATATGGCCTCTCCCCCATCTACAAATAGGATACTTCATACATCTCATGGAGAGCTATCCACATCTCCCCTACTGGGGTGAAGAAAGTGTTACTGTCGACGTTATATAGCCCTAAAATACTATACAACACATATGCATAAATTTTCACTCCATATTTTGAGGCTCGTACTACTAAATAGAGCCCCATACTTGTCCCTGAAAGTAGTGAGGGCATAGTCAATCAAACGTGCCCACCACTTGGTGTTGGCCGATCTGATCCAGCTAGGGAATCTAGCATTCTCTTCAGGGTATTGACCCTTAACATCGACGAAGTGCTTGCCAAAAACATTGGCGACCACCGGTACTTCATTCACTAGAGCATCAACTGAGATAGAACTAGGATGAAGACCCATAATGCTGACTCTGTAGATGGTTAAAATATATTCTACTCAAGCCAATGCTCAGCTTAGACCAAAGAAGTGAACGCTCATGGGCTAAACACTTCAAATGGATCTAAAGTCAAGCCCGCAACAAGCTGTAGTGAAGCTCGCCTAATAGAACATGTGAACTTCACCACACAGCTTACCTCACCCTGACCCGACCGAGTCAAGAGTGGATTGACTTCCAATTTAGACTTTAGGCCGAGTCAAAAGGTGTCATTGAGTCGGCCAAGTCGTGACTCGAGTTATGTGTGTAAAAAAAGTGAACTTTGTCAGTAGCTATCCACGTGGGCCACGTCATCCATGATTCAGAAGCAATGGCTCACCCACGTTCAAGTGAACCTTGCCCAAACACTTTCAGCGAGCTTTGCCAAATCAGTGAACTTCATTAATCAGGTGTTTGAAAGCTATTTTCAAGGGGATAATCGCTCCCCCTCTATACTTTAATGGCCGCTTAACCCATAATTAAAGACCATTAACTCTCCCTCTCTTATCCTATAAGAGGAGGAGGAGATTGACACATGGACTTACAATAGATTGATCGAACACCCCATACGCGTGCGAATTTTCTCTATTCGGTTCTAAGAGAAGATTGAGCTAACTTCTAAGCAACCAAATTGGATACTAATAGTAAGAAACCTGTCGTCTTAGTTAGACCGTCAACGGAGTACAAGATCGATACTCCATTAGCACGCAACAAAGAACCTAGCTAAATACAAATTTTTATTGTTTGTCTTTTCAGTTGTAATCTGAGCTAATTGTAATTCAAAAGACTCAAAATAGGATGGTGTCTCTGTTGAGGACTACCTTCTTCTTTGATGAGAAAGTTGTGTTGCACTAAGACCTCGGGTCTTTTACTAAATTGCTAGTTATTAAATTTGACCAAGCGAAGTTTGAGGAATTCATTTCCTCGAACAAATCATTGACAACAACTGTGAAAAGTTGCTACAAAATTCACTGCAGTGTGAACTTAGGGTCTTAATTGACCCGGCGTGTGTAAAGGTGACCTTCACCAAAGATGGGTTGAGCTTTGCTGGAAGCCAAATGAAGTTCGCCCAGAGTGAAGAAACATCGATCCTTGCCTCGAGTGAAGGTCAAGACATTATCACGTCTTCTAATTTTGGAGATCAATCCACAATGCCTTTCGGGTGTTCGATTTAAAGTATCACGCGAAGCGCGCTATGCTTCTTCAACAGAAGCAAAGAATGGAGATAACCTTTTATCCAACTTCCCGTAAGGGAATAACATCACTAATGACGATTCATCTGACCCTGCTAAGCGAAAGTTTGGCCAACGTTGCCATAAGCGACATTCGCATGTCAAGACTGAAAATGGCGAAGTTGGCTCTAAAAAGGGCCATAACTCAAATCAACTTGGGACTACTAATGATCTGAGAGAGTTCCTATCTCTGAAGAGAGCTCGCCAATGTTAGCATTGTGCGACCCTCAGAGAAGTTGTTATGGCAGTTCAAAAGAATTTTCAATGCAAAGCTATTCGTAAAAAGGAATCGGTTTTCAATCGTCTCAGTCACAATCCTGAGCCCTCAAAAGCTCGGATCAAAAGATGACGACATACCCGAAAGGATAAACTCTAAAACTTCACAGTCAATATGACTAGTGTAATCTTTGGAGATGAGGAGGAAGATACGGACAATCTGTTAGATTCAAGATACTCCCCTGGCATCAGAGATATATTACCAAAGACTGATGGTGTGTATCTCCACACTAGAGCAAGGCAGAGAGCGGTAATCCCCTTTGATTATTCCCTCCTCCAAACACAAGTACTGTGAGCCCCACCTCAAGTCGACCAGCCCACTGCTAGTGACACTAATTCTGCCATAGCGTCAAATGCCACTCCTAGTTCGAGTCAAGAACAATAATTGGATGTGGATATGACGGAGTGAGAAGATCTTCTTCAACATATGGAAGCTCAAAGAAAAGCTTCAGAAGAGCGATTTGAGCGATTAGAAAAGATACTCAATCAGCTCATGGCAACTTCTCAGCCTCGTTCGAGTTCTTCAAAGGGGAAGCAACCAATTATCGAATTCTCTCTAGCAGAAGAACAAACGCATCCGAGAGACACAAATTTTGATCACTTAGGATCATAAACATCGGTGCCTCCTAAGCTAAGCCAGGAGGTAAAGGTTTTCAGGACCTCTAAAAATAAACGCTCTTTCTCAGTGAGCTGAGCTTAAGAAGGTTGAATCACCCGCCCTTACCCTATCGAGTGGGACAAAGTTTCCTATCTGATGAAGTTTAAGCCACAGACGTTGCATACATTTGATGGTAAAGGTTCTCCAAACTAACACATCTACTATTTCCACCAACAAACTAAAAATATAGTGGGTAATGATGCCATTAAGGCGCGAATTTTCATTAGCACCTTTCAGGGGGTAGCATTTGATTGATTTCAAAATTTGCCTAAAGGATTAATAAAGTCTTGGACCAATCTGGAACCTAAGTTCTTCTCACAATTCTATGAGGAATAATCAGATGTTACCATGACCAAACTCCTCTCCGAAAAGCAAAGAGAAAATAAGACGGTTAGGGAATTCATCAAGCTATTCTACAATCTCATATTACAGTGCCGAGATATGCCACTGTTGATGTTACTCCAAATCTGTCAGCATAATTTCATGGGTTGTATAGAAGTTCATACGTGCGCTGTCACGATCTATACATAGAAGGACTTAATGGAGCAAGCTGAGATAGTAGAAAAATCATTAGAATGCTTCAACAAGTTTGAATCCCATACCAACTTCAAGGACAACAAAGGCAAACAAGAGCAGTCCTCCCACCCAAAAGGCAAAGAGACTTTCATGGTCTAGGTCAAGAAACTCGATAGCCAGAAGAGGGAACCAAGTAAGAATGTTCAACATAATTACTCCTTCAAGGATGAGCATACAGTGGCCATCTTCCATGTACTCGACTCAAGCTTCCTGAAGCCTGGAACCTCAAACAAATTAAAAAGACTGATGATCCAAACTACTGTTTTTATCACAGAATATTGGAACACCCGACGAAGAACTCTTACATCCTCAAGAATAAAATATAGACCTTTATCGAGTCATGAATCCTTAAGCTTAAACCTGAGGAAAATAAAGTCACTGCCAACATGGTGACTCTTTAATTCGGCTCCATGCCAGAAATCTAGGCCCAAGATGGAAAATTTCCCATTCCCACTGCGAGAATGGAGGTGGTCAATCATGACCAACAAAACTAACAAAGCAAAGGCTTGATCCCTCTTACAACAGCAAGAGGGGAAATGATGTGGGTACATCTCGATCTTCTCCAAGATGAACATTGGACTCTTTCAAAGTCCAAGTCAAAGGGCAAGCGCATGATGAAGTCCTGCAATGTCATCTCTGCAATCATCGAAGAGGAATCTCTACGAGTCTCTTCACTCGTGGACTCAGAAGAAGAGAAAATTTATCATGATGAGGACAAGGTCCTACTGAGATTATTTGAAGAACTATGATTAGCCATGACCCTCTAAGCAACCCGAACTGACCAAGCAAAAAAAGAGACTCAGTTTGACAAAGCATTACAAGGTCTCTCAGATGATCCTAAAGCCCCATTCAGATACGATATCATGGCCCAATTAGCCAATATCTCGGCTTGTATAACCTTATTTGAACTGTTACATTTGTCTAAAGAAATGAGAGAGGCTTTGAAAGAAGCTCTGAATGACAGTGAGGCATTCCTCACTGACTTGGTCGAGCCTCCTCAAGATGAAGAACACAAGTAGTGTCAATGATAAGCACCTTGTATCACCTTCACTCTAGATAACATGCTCATCAAAGATCATCATCATGACCGACCCCTCTACTATACCAGGTATGTGGGAACGACGAAAATCGAGAGGATTTTATATTGACCCAGACTCTACCTTGAGCATAATTCTGTCCAAACTCTTGAGATTTCTGGGTATTCCCCTTCACAAGCTCTCAAGGACTACCGCCACCATCTTCAGCTTCAACTTCAGTAGTAGCCGATCTCTTGGGAAGGTCTGACTTAAATGTCAGATCAATAATTTAAAGATGGAAGTGACTTGTTATGTCATTGATGTCGAAACATCCTACGACATTCTCCTCAGATGGTCATGGATCCATTCCAACGTGATCGTCCTGTCAATACTTCATCAATGCTTTAAGTACATCGATGAGCATGGGGTTCAACAAAAAATTGATGCTAAAAAGCATCCCTTCAAGGGGATAGAAAATTACTTTGCTGACTCTCTTGTATGATTATAATCGTACAATTGAAACTGTTCTTCTCAATGATGAAGATAGCGATAATGAAGTGAAATGAGCCAAATCCAAATGATGATCCGATCTGGGAAATAGAACCACTTGTAATTACACTTGAGGATCTATGTACCTATTAGTCAACCAAAGATTAGGGCGACTAGATCTTTAATGAAGTTGACTTTGCTTATGACTATTGTTTACACTCTGAGTATGAAAACTCAAGAGTTGAAACTCTGATGCCTAGGCTAGCTTTAGAATTAACTTTATACATTCCTATAAATGAGTCTTAATCTACTCATTAGTAGCTAAGTAATTCAGAGGATGCCACCTTCATGGTCCAAGCTAAAGGAGGCACCTGAAATCCTATCATCTTTGGAAAGGCTGAGCAACAACCTCACTTATCAAGCTCATATGAGGAAGCTAAAGGAGTTCTAGAATTCTGCCGTTATGGCCATTAATCTCAGCATATAATGGCAAGAATGAGGTATGACTTTGATCTAAAATAAGGGTTGAACTTCAACCAAGGATTGAGAGTTCCTCTATCCCCTTTGTACTAAAAGGGGAGGCTTTTGATTATTACAATCGAACTAAATGTGGGCTTGGTTATGTTTCTCTTAAAGCCGATTCGTAAATAGGACCAGTGTCAAATAATTTCCTAAGCAGCTCTTCAGACACATCCAACTGGGATTCTGACGTCAGCATTAGAGCCATGTTTAGTGAATTCATGGTTACCATGGTTTCGTATAGTTTAACCATGAAAACAGTGAGAGTCGCGCTTTGAAATCAGCGAACCACCCACCAAAGATAAGGTGATCCAAGTCAACATAGGCGATGAAGCCAATCCTAAACCCATCTTCATCAGTGAGAGTCTATCACTCACTGAGAAAGAAGAACTCATAACTCTTCTTCAAGAGCATATTGATGTTTTCACTTGGAGTTACGAAGATATGCCTAGCTTGAATCCTAATGTGGCTATACATTGCCTTAACTTTGACCCCAACGTTAAGCCGATCAAGCAACAACAACGACGTTTTCGTCCTGAGTTGATGGAGCAGATAGAGAAAGAAAGCTGCAAACTCATTGAATGTGAGTTTATCCATGAAGACAATATCTTGATTGGCTGGCCAACATTGTTGTGGTAACAAAAAAGAATAGCAAATTCCGATCTGTATTGACTTTAGGATCTTAATCTTGCTTGCCCAAGTAGGCGTTGAAAAATGCCTGTGAGTGCCCGAACCTGACTCGTGACAGGGAGTTGGCATATGGCGAGCCGTCCGACAATCCAATGCCAATCCAACAACAAACAGTTGATGACGTGAACACCTAAAGTGAGTCAACGAAACACAAACTCAACAGTGAAGCCATGGCGCCGGGGAAATCAAAGCCACGGCACTGAAGGAACTAACGAGATTGCGCTGAGGAAATCGAAGCCACGGCGTTGGGAAATCGGAGCCACGGCACTGAGGGAAATTGAAGCCACGGCACTGAGGGAACCAACGAGATGGCGCCAGGGAAATTGAAGCCATGGCACTGGGGAAATCAGAGCCTCAGCGTTGGGGAAATCAGAGCCACGACACCGAGGGAAATCGAAGCCACGGTGCTGAGGGAACCAACGAGACGGCGCCGGAGAAATTGAAGCCACAGCGCTGGGGAAATTAGAGCCATGGCGCTGAGGGAAATCGAAGCCATGGTGCCGAGGGAACCAAGGAGATGGCACTGGGGAAATTGGAGCAATGTCGCTGAGGGAAATCAAAACCACGGCGCCGAGAAAAATCAAAGCCACGGTGCCGGGGAAATTAGAGCCACGACACCGAGGGAAATCGAAGTCACGACACTGAGGGAAATGAAGCCACAGTGCCAAGGGAATCAAACGGGACGATCAACCAGAATTGTGTTCAACGTCACCGGATGGATCGAGATTGGACAAATCATCGGACTCGCACATTGATGAGATCACCGGACTTAACCCATTGACGAGATTGGACCGATCGAGTTTCGAGTCAGTGAGAAAATCAATCAAACACGGACTTGACACGACGGCGACACGATCGAAGAAAATGATGCCAGAAAAACACCAGAAAGCATCAATATAGGACCAAAACAGTGTTTCGGCCAAGGCCAAGAGAACATTTGGTGTCCCGGCCACTTGGCCGAGACACCAAATGGTGTCTCGACCAACTTGGCCAAGACTACAAGGTGTCCAGCCCAACACCCCCCCTCTCTCCTATAAATAGAGAGGGGGGGGGTCCTTAATTATTTCGGTTGGAAATTCTGAACCTCCAGGCGAGATTTCTGAGAGCTTTTGCATAGATCTGAGTGTCTGCAAAATCAAAAAAGCCAGATCTAGATCCCGTGCAAGCGACGAACGTCTTCTGACTTAGATCTACACAGCGAGGAGAAGAGTCCAGGTCAGATCTATGATCTCACCCTCTGGATTAAGCTTCGCCTTAATCCCAGGGTCAGTGTGTGACTTCGCTTCGTTGATTTCACCCACTCCTGTGATCATCTCCTTCGTGAGTTGATCCCCGTCAGTGTTTTATTTCCTTCGTGAAATAAACACCTCAGATCCATAGATCTAGCACCTGGATCAGATTACGCGGCGGTCCACGGACGGAATAGAGTCCCCGGCATAGGCAAATACACCCACGCAAGCGAGGATTCGATAATCGGATCCCGCGTTTGTTCAAAAATGGTGTAAAGTTGTGATCTTTTTTGGTTAGTAGTTGTAAGTCTTATAAAAAGGCGATCTTTATTTGAATCTCGTTGTAAAAAAACAAATTTGTAACGGATTCATTTGCAATGACAATCGAAACAATTTTCCCCATGAACAAGCTGGCGATCATAGTGAGAGCCAACGGCCTCAGATCTGAGGTCGTAATGTCGCAACTGCGGATCCCGATCCCGATCAAGGAAGAGGTCGAATACGAGTTCGACTAGCAAAAATTCGAGGAGTACCTCTCCTTCTCATCCAGATCTACCTCTCCCCATCGTTCCAGAAGGATCTCCGTTGCAAGGAAGATTCGTTGGGCCTCAGTTGCAGAGTCCTAGGAGGACGATTCCAACCCCGGCTGCCGCCGAAGCTGCAGGTAGCGGTAAAACTCCCTCGGCGCCCACAACTCATGCTCCCACAGTGCCTGAGATGATCACTGATGGCATGCCCGCACTCTCCAAGCGAGCACGGCAATGATGTTGCCAAAGCATGGCACGTCGATTCGCCAAGGCAATGCAATCCACGGATGGGATCCGCTACGAGGCAGATCTAAGATCTAGGTCACAGCAGAGGCTCCAGCCTCAGGTGATTGATAGCCCCTCCAAACTGTTAGCAAACGAGTGGGTCTTAGTCAAATGGAACCGCTCAACGCTTCAGGAGCACATCCGGAAGCGCCGCGCACTCCTTGCGCGGGCATGGGCTTTGGTGAAATAAGCCCGCCAACTGAAGAAGCAGGAGGTGGCCACGAAGCCGCCAACAACCCTCCAGGTCTAGAGGCCCAAGTCTGCCGGCACTACAAATCTGGCCCTGGCGCCAACGCTAAAAGCTGCAGGGGCCCCAACACCAACTGCCCCGGCGCCGAGGCCGAAGTCCACCGGTGCCCCAACTCAAGTTACCTCGGCGCTGAGGCCACCTTCGGTGTCCACATCTGAACCTTCATCGAAGCTGATTCTTACTGCAACCCACAGGCTAACCATCAAGGAATGCTTGGGTCCATTGAGGAAATCACGGGTCACTCCTAATGCAGGAGGTCACACCCACCTCAGCGAAGGCAACAAGACTCCTGCAGCTCCACCAACTGGACTGAGAATCAAAGTCTGAGTGTCCGCCGAGGCTTCACACCCACACAGGCGAACGTCAAGGCGAGTCACTTTTGGCAGCTTCGATAAAGCAGTCCGTCTTCAGAAGGAGACGTTTTCCTCTGACGACGACGATGTTATACCCGAGAAGTTGTGCCAACACGCGATAGGTTGCTCCGGCATTCACGCCGATGAGTTGTACTATCGTGCTAGGGGTATGAGAAAATCCTGAAAGAGGAGTTCTCCTGAGAAGTCTGCACAGTGCTTCTGCTCCAAGTTGATCAAGGCGGTACTATCGGAGTGTAGCTGCAACAAGACAACTCCAGAAAGGGTGTCAGTCTTTGACAGACTTGGTGCTGAACTGCTAAAGCCCAGGTCAAGGCACTTTCACGGGAGAAGATCGGTGACTCAAAATGATGAATTACCAAGAGTCACCAACAAAATGACGAGCAGAGGGATGTTGAATCATACCGATCCCCGATCATCTGTCCAGATAACTCGGTTGCGCACCGGGACAATTCGGCGATCCAATTATGACAAGATCCTAAAGTGACTGCCGTTAGAAGATGAAGTGTTAGATACTGGCTCTGTCCTGGCCTTTGATAACATAGTTTCTAGTGAGGGGTAACCCCAGGAAGCCCTGATGATCAATGCTGAGCAAGTAGCCAAGATGCTCGAAGAGGCTATGACTAAGCAAAAGGAGAACTTTAAGTTCGAGATGGAGATGGCCATGTAGCAGATGAGAGAAATGCATGACCAGCAAATCCAGGCACTGATAAACCACGAGGGAGAATCTAGTCACCGCAACAACATCAATCAGGTTGACAGCGACACCGATGGAGAAGAGGACCACAGCGCCAGACAATCCTCTGAAGAACGGAACGTTGGAGGTAGCCAGGAGAATGCCAGTGGCAACGTCGTCCCAGAAAATGAGAAAATCAAAGATCTCGAGAGTAAGATCAACATATTAATCTCCTTTCAAGAAGTCAAGAAGACGGGGATACCGTGCCCATACCCAAGGGAGTGGGAGTCGATCTCGTAGCCGTCAAAGTTCATCTTGATCAACTTTACGCCATTCGACAGAAAGGAGTCCCCTACTCAGCACCTAATTTATTTTAAATCTCACTTGGGAGTGATCTTTAGAAATGAGCCCTTGATGGTTCGGTCATTC
>JBAKGM010047183.1:0-16954 GCA_037177215.1 Asparagus racemosus
TTTTGACACGATTTCTTCATGGATCCTTGGTTCTTCATGGGCCTTCTTTAGTCTTCATACTTGGGCTTCAATAATAGATAGAAAATAGGAGAATTGAGTAGAATGAGCTTTTATTCATTATTTTCACCATTAACCTGCAAAATAAGATAAAAATAATTATTAGTAATATATTTATTCATATAAAATGGATAATGAGGGTATTAAATTGTAATTAAAATGTGATAATCAGGTATCAGGAGCATATTGCCATAAACTAACGGTGTGTACTGTCACACCGGATCAAGGCAAGCGATGGCAATCCCATTTGACTACTCCCTCGTCCAAGCTTGTGCACCACGAGCTCCGCTTCAAGTCAACCAGTCCACTACTAGCGACACTAATTCTGCCATAGAGTCAAATGCTACTCCTAGCTCGAGTCAAGAGCAGCAATGAGTTGTAGATATGACGGAGTGAGAAAATCTCCTCCAATTGATAGAAGACCAAAGAAAAGCTTTAGAAGAGCGATTCGAATGATTGGAAAAGATACATGGTCTTATAGCGACTTGTCAACCACATCCAAGTTCTTCAAAAGGGAAACGATCGATTACCAAATTTTTCTAGGAGAAAGAACAAACGCATCAGGAAGATGCAAATTCTGATCATTTTGGATCATAAACATCAGCACCCCTAAACCAAGTCCGGTGGTGAAGGCCCCCGAGGACCTACAAAAGTAACTCAATGCTCTCACACAGCGCACAGAGCTAAAAAGGGTTGGGCTTACTTGACCTTATCCCATTGAATGAGATTTTGTTCCTTATTATATGAAGTTCAAGTCGCGAGCGTTACACACGTTTGATGGTTAAGGTTCTCTGAAGTAACATATCTATTACTTCCATCCATAAATAGGGAACATAGTAGGGAATGACGCTATTAAGGCACGACTTTTTCTTAGCACCCTACATAGGATAGCGTTTGATTGCTTCCAAAATCTCCTCGAAGGGTCAATTAAGTCCTGGGCTGATCTAGAATCTTAGTTCCTCTCTCAATTCTATGAGGAACAATCAAATATTACCATGGCTAGACTTCTTTCTAAAAGGCAAAGAGGTGATGACTTGGTAAGAAATTACATCGAGTGGTTCCGTAATTTGAGCTTGCGTTGTCAGGATATGCCATTGCTGGTGCTACTTTAGACATGTCGGCACAATTTTCTGAGTTGTGTCAAAGCCCATATGGGTGCATCAAGGCTCATACCTAGAAAGACCTAGTGGAGCAAGCCGAGATCATAGAAAAATTAGCAGAACGATTCAACAAGTTCGATCCCTGTTCGAATAAAAAAGGGGGTAAGAACAAACATGGACTATCGTCCCAGTCGAAAGCCATGGAGACTTTCATGGTTGAGGTTAAAAAGCCAGACAACCAGAAGAAGGAGCCTAGGAAGAATGCTCAACGCACCTATTCCTTCAAAGACGAGCATATGGTGGCCATTTTCCATGTCCTCAACAAGTGTAATTGGTTAAAACTTCTTGAAGCTTGACACCCTGAGGAGATTAGAAAGACTGATGATCCTAATTGCTGTCTCTATCATAGAATATTGGGACACTCGACATAGAACTGTTATATCCTCAAGGATAAAATACAAATTTTTATCGGTTAAGGAATCCTCAAGCTTTAACCTAAACAGAAGAAAGTCATTGCTAACATGGTGACCCTTCAGTTTAGGTCTATGCTAGAAATACAAACTCAAGATGGAGTTGTATCCATTCCACTACGAGAATGGAAGTGGTAAAGCTTGACCAACAAAATCAACAAAGCCAAGATTTGGTCCCTCTCATTATGACAAAGAGAGAAATGATGTGGGTTCATCACAACCTCCCCCAAGATGAACACTGAATTCTTCCAAAATCAAAATTGAAG
Organism: Asparagus racemosus; assembly: GCA_037177215.1. Taxonomy (NCBI): domain Eukaryota; kingdom Viridiplantae; phylum Streptophyta; class Magnoliopsida; order Asparagales; family Asparagaceae; genus Asparagus; species Asparagus racemosus. The sequence goes on from JBAKGM010047183.1 coordinate 1,894, forward strand.
GGTAAACGCAAGATAAAATCTTTTAATGTCATCTCTGCCATCATATGAGAGGAATCTCTGCAAATCTCTTCACACAGAGATTTAGAGGAGGAAAGAATTGTCATGACAGGGATGAGATCTGGCAAAGATTATCTGATGAATTATGATTAGCCAGGACCGTCCAAAAACCCCGAACCAGTCAAGCGAAAGGAGACTCAGTTCGACAAAACATTATAACATCCCACAGTTGATTCTAAGGCTCCATTTTGGTATGATATCATGGTCCTGGTAGCCAACATCTCAGCCCGTATAACCTTATTCGAACTTCTACATTTGTCTAAGGATACGAGAGAAATTTTGAAAGAAGCTATAGATGATAGCGAGGTGTTTCTCGCTCACATGTCTAAGCCTCCCTAGGATGAAGAATACAAATAGTGCTATCAATGCCAATAGCAGACGCCTTGCATTATCTTCACTATGGATGATCTGCTTATCAAAGATCATCGTCACAACCAACCCCTCTATTATACTAGCTATGTATGGTTAGCGAAGGTCGAGAGGATTCACATTGACTCAAGGTCTTCCTTGAGCATAATCCCGCGAAGGCTCCTTAGTTTCTTGGGCATCCCCCTTTACAAGTTTCTGAAAACTACTGCTACCATCTTCAGATTCATCTCCAGTAGTAACCAATATCTTGGGAAAATCCAACTCAAATGGTAGGTTGGTGACTTGAAGACTGAAATGACTTCTTATGTCATCGATGTTGAAACATCTTACAACCTACTCCTTAGACGACCTTGGATTCATTCCAACATGATCGTCCCATCAACACTTCATCAATGCTTTAGGTATATAGATGAGCATGAGGTTCTACAAAAGGTTGATGATGTAAAGCATCCCTTCAAGGGGTGGAGAATTACTTTATTAACTCTCTCCTGTATGATGATAATCATACAATTGAAATTGTCCTTCCCGATGATGAGTACAATAGTAATGAAGCAGATAACGAACCAGATCTAAATGGAGGATCCAATTTGGGAAATGGAGCCACTTGTAATTATGCTCGAAGAACCATGTACCAACTAGTCAGCCGAAAATCAGGGTGACTGGATCTTTAATATTAAAGTCGAGTTTGTTTATGACTATTCTTTAGGCTTTGAGAATGAAAGCTCAAGAGTTGAAGCTCTGTTGTCTAGGCTAGCTTTAGACTCAACTTTGTACATGCCTATGAATGAGTCTTATCTAACTCATCAACAGCTAGATGGTTCAGAAGATGCTTCCTTTGTGGTTCAACCTAAAGGAGGGGCCCAAAATCCAATCATTTTTAAAAAAGTGGAGCCACAACCATATTTATTAAGTTCAGATAATGAAGTTAAAGGAGTACCAGAGTTCTCTCATTATAGCTAAAAATCTCGGCATATAATGGCAAAAATGGGGTACGACTTCACCCTAAAATAAGGATTGAACTTCAATCAAGGACTGAGAGTTCCTCTAATCCCTTCATACCAGAAGGAGAGGCCTTCAATTATTATAATCCAGCTAAACGTGGACTCATGTACATTTCCCCAGAAGCTAACTTACAAATAGGACCATTGCCTGACTATTTCCTAAGTAGCTCTTCAAACACGTCTAGCTAGGATTCTGACATCAGCATTGGAGCTATATTCGATGGATTCACGGTTAACATGGTTTCGTATAGTTTAACAATGGATCTTGATGAATCTAAAGTGTTTGCAGATCTTGAGGATGATCCCTGGGCAAAACATCTTGGAGCACAATAGGAATCACGCTTTGAAATTAGCAAATCACCCACCAAAGATAAAGTGATCCAAGTCAACATAGGTGATGAAGCAAATCCTAAACCCATCTTCATTAGTGAGAGTTTATCACTTCCTGGGAAAGAAGAACTCATAACTCTCCTCCGAGAGTACATTGATGTCTTTGCCTAGAGTTACGAAGACATGCCTGGCTTGGATCCTAATGTGGTCATACATCGTCTTAACATTGACCCCAACGTTAAGCTGGTCAAGCAATAACAACGAAGCTTCCATCCTGAGTTGATGGAGCATATCGAAAAAAAATTCATAAACTCATCGAATGTAGGTTCATTCGTAAAGAACATCCGGATTGGTTGGCCAACATCATTGTGGTAACGAAAAACAATGGTAAAATCTAGAATTGTATCGACTTCAGGTATCTTAACCTCACTTGTCCAAAGGACGAGTTTCCCATCCCTATCATGGATGTCATGATTGACAATACATGTGGGTTTGAGAGGATTTCAGTCATGGACGGTTTCTCCGGATACAACCAGATTGAGATGCATCCAGATGATCAGAAGCATACGACTTTCAGGACACATTTGGGGCATTTTGTTATACAATGATTTCCTTTAGTCTGAAAAATGTTGGAGTGCTACATCGATGACCTCACATTTAAGAGTTGTCACAAGCAAGATCATATCAATGACTTGAGGATGGTGTTTGAAATCATGAGAAAACATCAACTCAAGATGAACCCTGCCAAGTCTTTCCTAGGGGTATCATCAGCCAAGTTCCTCAGGTTTATAGTAACATCCAAAGGGATACATGCCGATCCTGAAAAAAATAAAGCCATCTAAGAGATGCCACCTCCAAGAAATCTGAAAGTTATTAGAGGTTTGCAAGGGCCACTAGCCTACATCCGCAGGTTTATATCCAACTTGTCTGGAAAATATCAACTATTTCAGAGGTTGATGAAGAAAAGTGTTACGTTTGTTTGGGATGCTGCTTGTCAAAAAGCTTTTGATGAGATTAAGAATTATCTAACAAAGCTGCCTGTCTTAGCTGCCTCAGTTTCAAGTAAACCTTTCTTGATTTACATCTGGGCTATGGATCACTTTTTGAGAGCACTTCTTGCTCAAAAGAATGACGACAGTCACAAGCAAGCTATATATTATCTCAACTGGACTATGATTGGTGCCGACATCACTACAATCTGGTCGAAAAGGAATGTTTAGTGTTGGTTTTTGTAGTCCAAAAGATGTGACACTACATGACTGGTCAATCTATTCATGTCATCTCAAGAGTTAATCCTCTACAAATACTCATGACAAAACCTAGATCCTTGAATTCTAGGCTAGCCAAATGGGCAATATTACTTTCACAATACGACATGACGTTTGTGCCACAGAAAGCAGTGAAAGGCAAGGCAATAGCCGATTTCCTAGTGGATCATCCTATTTCGGAGTCATCCAAACTCTACGAAGACATTCCAAATGAAGTCTTTGAGTTGAATGTCACCTCGATCACCAAGTGTGACAACTCTACTTTGATGGTGCATCATGACGCAATCACAAAGGAGCAATCGTTGCAGGAGTGGGGTAGTACTTATTGATCCCCATGGCCATATGCTCCCTTGGGCTTATTCATTAACTAAGCCATGCTCCAAAAATGTGGTTGAGTACAATGCCTTTATAACTGGTGCAACTAGCTCAAGATATAGGTGTCAAATATCTTATAGCCTATGGTGATTCCAAATTGATCATCAATCAAGTCAAAGGAGAATATGAGGTCCGCCACGGTGACCTCACACCTTACCATGATGCAGCAATGAAGCTGGCTCATTTATTCAAAGGCTTCTACATCAATTATAGAGCCCGCGTCAAAAATACTCATGCTGACGCTTTGGTATTACTTGAAGCACTCTCGCCTTAGCTCCTAAGTCTACCAGGCGTATTATATGATTGGCATTATCTGATTGCTTCAAGTAAGCTAATGAAATGCATGTTATGACAACTCCTAAGTCATACTCATGCTGTCATAACATGCTCCTAAGTCATACTCCTGGTCATACTCATGTGACCTCACACCTTACCATGATGCATTTCATAAGCTAATGAAATGCATGTTATGACAACTCATTTTGAGTCGAATGATTGGCATTATCTGATTATTGATTACATCTTGCATGAAATTTTACTAGCTAATCCAAAGCAACCCACCTATATCCAAAGAAGGCCCTCACGCTTCTTCTATGTTTCTGCTGCACAGACTTTTTATCACTGATCATTTGACAGTATATTACTCTGATGCTTATCACCAAGTGAGGCTCGAGAGGCAATCAGAGAAGTCCACGATGGTACATGTCGAGCTCATCAAATTGGTCCTAAAATCTAAGACCAACTTCATCATGTAGGCTATTACTGGCCAATGATGATCGTAGATGCAATCGCGTATGCCTAGAGATGTCAAGCGTCTCAATTTCATGCAGATTCTTGCATCAACCACAGGAAGAATTGCATCCGAGTGTCGCCCCATGGCTGGTCAAAACATGGAGCATGGGTATTATAAGGCTGATTAGTCAAACATCTATCAAAGGCCATTGATTCATTTTGGCCATCACTGACTACTTCTCCAAGTGGGCCAAAGCCGTCCCGCTTAGGGAAGTCAAAAATTTTAATGTGGTTAAGTTCTTGAAACACCACATTATTTATTCATTCGACATCCCTCAGAGGATTGTCCATTATAACGGTCCATAGTTCATCAGCCGTCTATTCTTCAAGTTCTTCAACAAATTCTGAATTCAAGATGTGACTTCCATGCCATACAACCTAGCTGCTAATGATCTAGCTGAAGCTTTTAACAAAACTATTATCAAGCTTCTCAAGAAGTTTGTCTCCTCTAACAAATGAGATTGGCATGAAAAGCTCAGAGTGTGCTTATGGGTTTATTGAACAAATGAGATTGGCATGAAAAGCTCAGAGTGTGCTTATGAAAAGCTCAGGCATGACAAGCTTCTCAAGAAGTTTGTCTCCTCTAACAAATGAGATTGGCATGAAAAGCTCAGAGTGTGCTTATGGGCTTATTGAACAACAGTCCGCACTCTCACAGGCGCCATGCCTTTTTGCTTAGTTTACGGTTCTAGGGCTGTAATACCATTAGAGATCCAAATACCATCATTAGGAATCACTCTTGATGAGAAAATGATCACTGAGGAATACCATCAAAAGCATCTCCAAGGGCTAGAGGCACTAGACGAGTTGAGAATCATAGCTCAGCAATGAATTGAGATCTACCAGTCACGGATCTCAAGAACCTTTAACAGGAGAGTCAAGGAGTGATCCTTCAAAGAAGGTGATCTAGTCTTAGCTATTCGTCAACCCATGGTTGTGACACACAAGAGTAAAGAAAAATTTCAACCCAAATGGGAAGACCCATTTGTAGTAGAGATGGTCTACTCAAATGGAGCATATTGCCTAATCGATCTAAATTGCAATAGGCTCATGGCGCCAATCAACGGGAAATTTCTTTTAAAAAAATATTACCCTTGATTTCTAGCCACTATTGTCTCTCCATGGAGATATCAGTTACGTTAAATTTCTACCTTTGACCGTAAATCTTGATTTCAATTAAATCCCCAACGAGTCATCAAGTTAACACTACGCTCTGCTTGACTCCAAATACCAACGTCATATTAGCATTACACCTCTGAACAGTTTGTGCCCTAAGGACCCAACAGGTTAACATCACACCTCCATCAGTTTGTCTTTTCGAATTTGACCGGTTAACATTACACCTCTGTCAATCCATTTTTCTTAAAAATCAATTAGTTAATATTACACTTCCATTGATTTCCTACCGTTAGTTTACTATTACACTTCCAAATGGTAGTCGTACTCTGGACTCCTCTCAATCTGACTGGTTAACATTACACCTCTATCTGTTGATCTATTTGGCATGTTAACACTACACCACTATAAAAAATCCTAATACTGTCATGTTAACATTATACCTTTGAACAACACTAAACCTAATATGTTAACACCACAAATCTATAAGTTTAATTATATCAGTTTAATTATACCATTCTTCTCTTCCCAACATAGATACTAATATGATACATTAATATTATGCATCTATCATACACATATCAAATGATAAAAGTTCTTTATTACTATCAAAAAAGCTAAGTTATAATGGAAGGGAGAATCTTAAAGGAAAAAGGGAAATGAAGATCGAATGCACTCAACGTGCTCGGCCATCTTAACCTCCCTAGCATCGAGAGCACCTTTTAGAGCTCGCTCCTTCAAGACCTCTGGATCAATGGGGACGGCTTGAGCTTTAGCAATTTCTAAGCGAGCTGTTTCAATCTGAAGTCTAGAAGTGTTTAAATCCCACTCAATGGCCAGCTCAGAGGACTTGAATTCAAGCTCCTTTTTTTGCTCATGAGCCATCTCTAATTTGGCTTGAGCCTCAGCTATGATGGCCTTGGCCTCCTTGATGATGATCTCTCATTCGAGAATGGCATTGTTAAGCTCCGCCCGCTTACTATCAACACTTTCAAGGTGAGCGGTCAATTCTTAGAGCCTATGATTGATTTGCTCCATGTCCTTACGGGCAGTCTCTTCAAACTTGTGGCATTGTAGTGAAAGTTGACAGAATTCGAGTTCAGCGATCCCAGTAATATCAGCCTCGCGGAGCTGGTGTAAATGCTAAAAATGAAGCTCAGCCTTGTCAATCATCTTTTTATTTGGCTTGGCATGCTCAGATCCCACAATCAATGCCAGGACAGCAAGTTGATTCCTCAACAAACTAAGAGTTTGAGGACATAAACCCTTATTGGCAGCCAAGGTAGTCTCAACACTTTAGTTGAATAGCTTCGCCAGGCTTTGGACCACAATTTGAATCTCTAATGTAACTAGGTCATCAGAGTCTGGATATTGTGGAACCTCTACATGACTCAAAGGAGCTACTTCAGTCGAGACCACTAATGCATCAGTTGTTGAAGAGATGGCCAGCATAACTTCCATTTGAACGCTACTTGGTAGGAGATATGGTGTAAGAGAAGCTAACACGCTTGAAATATCTGTTGTGGTAAAAGCTGCGGGCATTGCTTCAACCAATGGAGTGAAAGGCTGTATGACCAACGCCATTGTCAATGGCATGTCATGTTGATAGACTCGCCCTCAAATAGAAGCTTAGAACCCAACGGAATTATCCTCCCAACAACTCCTTCTAGAATTGGGAAAATTTGTACGTCATCATCTTCTTCAGATGACTCATGAACAATCAATTTGCACTGTGCTATAGAAACCGATGTGGGTGCAGGACTCGTGGCCATGCTGATTGTTGGCTCAGGTACAATAAATGCCGCAACAGAGCCCACAGTTAGTAATGGCTCGCTAGCAATAGGAACAGACATGGGAGTTGCTCTGCTACCGGTCTCTGGCTCTAGTTCATTATCTGCAGAAAGATGATTAAAGTGTTAGTTACCAAGACAAAGGAACTACCCAGACTTGGCCAAAGGAGACCATACCTGGTATGTAGGAGGAACCACCGATATCACCCTCGAAGATAGTGTCATCAAGATTAGTGAGGTATGTGGTAGTCTCAGCCTCATATTCTACCCTCTCCTTGCCGTTAGAATCCTCTTGTTTGAGGGACGGGTTCTTTATCTACATATAGGGAATACACGTTAGCCGAGTGCACTTTAAGCAAATTAGTCCAAAGGTATGAGCAGGGGGTTTCCCTGAAGCTACGGCAGGCTCAACCATAGGCCCTTGTGTCAGAGTTGTGGAAGGTACCTCTCTCATCCTAGTAAAGCCCTCTAGCACAAAGTACTTCACTGAATCTGGCAGTTCTATGCGTCTCTTCTTGGACGACTCCTATGAATGTTGGGCTTGTAATGGCCTCTTTTCCCAAACTCCTCTTCCTCTACTAGGTGCTTCTCGATGAACCATGAATTCTATCAGTTCCTAAATACTGATACCAATGGGCCTTTGATGTAATGGCTATCTCCTTGGTATTCCTGCGTCATCATCGTCACTCTCTTGCCTAGGCTCTGCTAGACATTCCTGGTGTCCAGGGGCTGGACTCTTTAGACCATTCTTGGAAGTTTCCTTATACTTCTGAATGATCCACTTCACACCTATTTTGTTCAATAAGATGTTTGAACTGGGAACATTCACCACGCTATACCATTGGCAAAACCCTAATGTAGCGTAATAGTTAGGGATCCTGTAAGGTAAGAAAAATTTCACACAGGTAATCGCAGCAGCGAAGTGGTACCAGGCATGACTCCATTAATGAGGCTCCCCGAGCACGAGAATCCTGTGCTTGGGTTACCAACAAAAAGTTGGTCGTATCAAAACTATTGTGCAAAATGACAAGGCAAATACGACATAATGTAGCACTCAGTCCCATTCAATTGAGCAACGAAATGACCTAGCCTGATGTTGACTAACCAGTTGAAACAACCACTAGTTAAACAAGTGAATTGGCCTATGCCAGAAGTATCTTCAAACTCGTGTGCAAGATTGACACCATTAATGTCCAAAAAATAGCATTAAAGGAGATAGTGCTCTGGTTTATGTACGTGCTAAAGAATTCCCGCGACATACCTAACAGCCCTCCTGGAGCGCTCGTGCCATTGAAGCAATGAAACTCTTTCTGCATGCTCAGTTGCAGCAGACATAAGCAATGAATAGTGAATAGTGTACCACACCATGAGATTGGTGTATGATAATTCCATCCTTAGGTTCGGTACCTTCTCCCTCGGGCAATCTTCAGCTTGATATTGATATTCAGTGGCCACCTCCCTCAGTCCATGATGTATATAGCTAACCATTGTGGGAAGCAAAGCTAGGTTGTACCCATGAGCAATCAATGTAGGTAGGAAAAGCACCTTGATGGAGATGTAGTCTTTTAGTCGAGAGGGTACAACACAATCTTTCAACCAATCGAAAAAATCCTACAAGGCTTGAGTTGGGATGGGTTCTTCAGCCTAATGGTGGAAGCTCTTGAAAGTTTCCCTTGCATGAAACCCACACTCATCCGACATGGCATGGTGAAGTACATGACCATCAGTTTTATATATCCTGGTATCCGCCTCAACCCTTGTGATAGGCGAAATCGAGTTGACCTTTCCCTTTTTGCTCACATTCGGGAATAAATACTTAGCCCAAGGAACTTGAGCAACATTAGGATCATGCGCAGCATGCATAACTATTTGATGGCAAACGTGATAGTGACAAACTAGTTCTCAGAACACCTCCCTGAGACAAACATTCTGGCACATGGTCATCAGCTCTGCATTCATAGGGAAGAACTCTTCATATGGCCGCTCCCTATTGGCAAATGCGATACTTCATACATCTCATGGAGAGCTATCCCCATCTGCCCTACTAGAGTGAGGAAAGTATTATTGTCGATGTTATATGGCTCCAAAATACTGTACAACACAGGTGCACAAATTTCCACTACATATTTTAAGTCTCGCACTGCAGAATAGAGCCCCAATCTTGTTAGACTTTCCTCAAAGGTAGTGAGAGTATAGTCAATCAAACGTGCCCACCACTTGGTGTCAGTCGATCTAACCCGACTAGGGAATCTAGCATCCTCCTCAGGGTATTGACCCTTAGCATCAGCGAAGTGCTTCCCGAAAACATTGGGGGACCACCAACACTTCATTCATAGGAGAGCACCCACCTGGATAGAACCAGGGCGAAGACCCATGATGCTAACTCTTTAAAGTCCCTCTTGGGGAAAGCCACCGTCATGCTTCAAAGAACCACCTTGACACTATCCTATTAGTTAGTGTGGGTGAAGCGCATCAAGCGAACTACAAGGTGTTGTAGATACATGAACGATACTTGTCGCTCAATCGTAGGTAAATAGTAGTGCTGGTCCGCTATGGGTAGTAGCAGTGTTCCTTCTCTTGATTGAAAATGGAGGTGCCCCCGAGGTTGCCATCACCAAACAAGAATTGGGGTTTCCTTAATTGTTTTATCTTAATTTACAGGTTAACGAAGAAATAATGAATAAAAGCCCAAAATACTCAAACTCCCTAATTTTCTACCAATTATTGAAGCCCAAAATATGAAAATAAAAGAAGGTCTAAGAAAGCTCAAGGATCCATGAAGAAATCGGATCAAGAAAATCACAAAAAAAATCAAAACTGTGCAAACCAATCGATCGGCCAACCGATTAGTCAACCGATTGATTCACAACAAATTTGGTCTAATGGCTGAAATTTAATTTCTTGGTCTCCAAGTTTCATCCAAGGGTTCTCCTTCATTACTGTAGGCTATAAATAGGGGTAGAGGGTGAGAGGTTTGAGTGTGAAATATTTTGTAAAAATTCCATTTAGAGAGGAGAGTTACTCTTAATTGAGAAGACCTTCTAAATTTGTAACTTTTTATTGCAATTAATGAAAAATATTTTCACCCCTTCATATTTTCTTTTCTTCCCTTTGTCCAAGGATGAAAAGAAGATGAAGATGAAGAGAAGATGAAGATGAGGGTTTACTTTTTATTCTTTTCTTTCTTTTCTTGTAATAATTTCTTTACATACTTGTTTAATGCTTTGTAGAGTAGATTTACATTCATGTCTTTACTTTCATGTCTTTACTTTCTTGCATTTATTTTGTAATGTAGATTTTATTTTCTTTAATTCACGTTGAGGCTAGAACCCTCTAGGAAATTGCTTTTTCCTAAATGTGGAGCTAATTTTCATGGGAATTCTAGAAATTATTTAAAACTAGCTTTATATTCTACTTATTCACATAAGATTGAGATTAACTAAGTGAATTTATTCTAGATTCCTCATACTTTTAATTAATCCTTCATATTTTACATTCTTGATCTTCCTCTTTGTTCTTACTTTTTATTTTGTTTATTTTTCTTTGTTTAATTCACCTTGAGGCTAGAACCCTCTAGGGAATTACCCTTTTCTAAATGTGGAGCTAATATTTGTGGAAATTCTAGAAATTATTTGAAACTAGCTTTATATCCTATTTATTCACATAATATTAAAATTAGCTAACTGGATCTATTCTAGATTCCTCATATCTTTATTAATCCTTCATATTTTACATTCTTGATCTTCCTTTTTGTTCTTGGTTTTATTTTCCTTTATTACCTTCTTTATTTCTCTTCATTTTATTCATCATTCTTTCTCCTCTCTCAATCTCATTTTATTTTTATTTGCACTCAATCACAAACACTTTTTATCTTTCCACTCTCAACCTCATTTTGTTTTTATTTGCACTCAATCACAAACACCATCTTAATCACTCCACGCTCACTTTCATCATATTTCTTTTATCACACTCCTAATTGTCACACACACAATATAAGAACCGATATTGATTAACTCTTATAACACCTTTCTCATGAGATCTATAATTTTTTATACTATAACTTGATAGTTGTATACTTGAAACTTTAGGTACACACTATGTTTACCTATCAAAACTCGACCATCTGGTAGGAATTATCGGAGGTGATAGTTGGGTTGGTAGCAGCTCTTCTGAAGCTGGGGCAATCTAGATGTGGTTCTGGTAATCCCAAGATACACCAAATGATCCCTGGTGTAATCATGACAAGCACTCCCCTAATGGTTGAACATGACTTGAGCTCATTATCATCTAATTGGGTCCAGTTGGCATAGAATTCCCTAGTAGCACTGGAGTTGGCAATTCAGATTTTCTACCCATCATACTAAGCAATCTGGCATTCTCTAGTATATCCTTAATCGGTGAAAACTCAAAAAGTTTGTTCGTGATGAACCCTCTTTCAAAATGTATATGTAACTGATCAAAGCTGAGATTGGGGCTGTTGAACACGTTGTCTCTTATTTGGGGCCTTCTCTAAATGCAAGAAATATTACAATTAAGGGTTTAGAATACAATTAAGGGTATATAATGCAAGAACAAGGCTAATCGGGGGTTTAAAATGTAAATTTTTAGCCAAAGAAGGGTTTCTGCCAGCAACTAATCGATTAGCTACTATAGCTAATTGATTAGTTCATGCCCGATTTTAAAAAAATATAATTTTTCCTTAGGTTTCTACAATCAAATTCACCCACAATGTTGTATGTCTTGTTTACAATATCCATTATTCATCATCCCACGCAATTATATAAAAAATAGAGAGAAATTTTACAAAGAAGAGGATCTAAGGTTTTTGGTTTTGTACCTCCAATTTCAAGTGAAAAAACAAGAGCTTGGCTTGATGACTTCATTGTAGATACGTCGAGAGATCGTCGGTGAATAAAGATCTTGAGAGATTGAGCGAGATTGAGATTGACTAAGAGAGAGAACTGAGAGAGAGAGAGAGAGAGAGAGAGAGAGAGAACAGCTCGGGTCTAGGATTTTTACTCATCGATTAGTCTCAATGAGTCCGGGGGGCTCATCAATGAGCCCCTTTGACTTTTATTTTTATTTAAAAAAATAGGCTAGGCTAAAGCCCACTAGTTTATTTTCTTAAACAAATTTATGTTGCCCTCTGCGAGTGGGCTATGGAAGGAAAAGAAGGAAATTTTTTTTTTTTTATTTTTTAAGTGGGCCTCTGCGAGTGGGCCTTGTAAAAATAAAAGAAAATGTTATTTATTTACATGGGTTAATTGAAAAGAAAAGAGGAAAATACTGTTTCTTTTCTTTTTTAATTTCCATTTTTTTCTTTTTTTCACAAATAGTGTGGTTCACGAAGAACTAACACCTCTTCTTTGATTGTAGAGAATTCTAAAAATGGTTTTAAACGTTAACCATTGATTTTGAAAATATCACTAATTTTAGGATTCTCTATCTCAATTGCTCCATGAGAGAAAACTCGTTTAACAATAAGCAGACCAGTCCATCATGATCAAAATTTTTTGGAAAACATATAAAGCCGTGAGTTGTACAGCAAAACTTTTTGTCTAGTATAAAAACTTTTTGTATTATTGTATTATCTTGAAAATTCTTTATTTTCTCTTTATAAAATTTTGAATTAATATGTGAAACATTTTTAATCTCTTCTAATTCATTTATTGGAGCATTATTATTTTTACTGTCAAGTCTATATCGAAAGTAAGCTGCTTGATCACCCATGTTGCTTGGCATTCAAGTTAAATCGGTAAGTGACATGCCTTTTCGAAAATGAGCCTATGCGGAAACATTCCAAGATTTGTCTGTAATGCGATTCAATATGCCCCTAACGTGTCACTCAATTTAATGGACCAATCGTTTCTAATTCTAATGTATAGTTTTCTCTAAAACTGGTTCGATCTATCTATTTGTGACTTCAACTTGTCCACTGATTTAGGGAGATAAGGAGTGGATAATTTATGAGTGATTGGGTACTTCCTCATCGAAGCTTCAAATGAACGGTTATAAATGTGTGTACCGTTGTCACTAATTATCACTCGTGGCACTCCAAATCCAGAGAAGATGTGATCTTGAGAAATTTGACAATCACTTTCTTGTCATTGGTCTTATATGCAACCGCTTCAGCCCATTTGGACATGCATTCAACAGCCATTAAAATATATAAATTTTCAAAAGAATTTAGAAATGGACCCATGAAATCTATTCCCCACACATAAAAAAGTTCAATCATGAGGATTGGTTGTAGGGGCATCATATTTCTCCTATGAACTGACAATGGTTACATGCACTGCAGAGCTCAAAGGCATATTTGAACAAGCTGGGCCAATACAACCCACACTGCAAGAATTTTTTGGTAGTTTTCTTGGACCAAAGTGGTCCCACATGCTTGCTCATGACCAAATGAGAGAACACTCCTAATTTTTTTTGTTTGAGATACTCCTCCTAAAGATTTGATCAAGACAATACTTGAACAGATAGGGATCATCCCAATAGAAATATTTCATGTGGAAAGAAATTGGGATCTATCCTGTTTCAACCAATGAAAAAGGAGTTCTTTTGTAACTAGATAGTTCACAATATCTGCAAACCATAGTATAGACTAGACTTGTAAGAGTTGTGCATCTGGAAAATAATTGTTTATTAGAATATTTTGTGTTAGTGCATTATGAAGCCTAGACAAATTATCTGCTATAGGGTTATCTACTCTTTTTATATCAAGAATTTACAGATCAAACCCTTGAAGTAGGAGAATCCATCTAATGAGTCGTGCTTTAGCATATTTCTTAGTCAAAAGATACTTAAGTGTGGCACGATTAGAGTATACATTGATTATAGACCCAGTGAGATAGGACTTGAATTTCTTTAGGAAAAAACAACAGCTTATAACTCTTTCTCGGTGATAGAGTAATTTTCTCATGCATCATTCAATGTCCTATTTGCATAGTAAATCACATAAGGCTTTCCATCTATTTATTGCCTTAAGACATCACCAATTACAAGATTAGATGCATCACATATTAACTCGAAGGGTGGGGTCCAATCCAATGCATGAATAATAGGAAATATGGTTAGCTCATTTTCAAATAATCAAATGCCCTAAGGCGTTTAGGAGAGTAATCGAAGTGTGTATCCTTGGCTAAAAGATTCGTCAAGGTCCTAGTAGTTTTGCTAAAATCTTTGATGAATAGTTCGTAAAAATCAGCATGACCAAGAAACGATCTGACATCATTAACATTTTTGGGAGGAGGAAGGTTAGAAATTAGAACTACCTTAGATTTGTTAATTTCTATACTCTTATTGAAAGCTACATGCCTTAAGAGAATTCCCTGCTTGACCATGAAGTGACATTTCTCCAAATTGAGAGTCAGATTTTTCTCCTTACACCGGGTTAAGACAAGTTTGAGATGATGCAAACAGTTAGAAAATGAGTCAACAAAGATCAAAAAATCATCCATGAAGATTTCTAACAAGCACTAAACCATACCGGAGAAGATACTAATCATGCACTGTTGGAAAGTGGCGGGAGCATTGCATAACCTAAAGGGCATTCGACGGTAGGCAAAGGTTCCATACGAGGCATGTGAAAGTAGTTTTCTTCTAATCTTCAAGGGCAATAGGAATCTGATCATAACTTGAATACCCATCTAAGAAATAGTAGAACTCGTGTCCAGCTAAATGCGTAACCATTTTGTCTATGAAAGGAAGAGGCAAGTGATCTTTCTCAGTGGCTAGGTTGAGTTTACTATAATCCATGTAGACTCGCCATCCGGTTTGGATTCGAGTGGGAATCAACTAATTAGCCACATTCTAGTTCACAATGATTCCAAACATTTTAGGAACAACCTAGACTAGACTCACCCAAGAACTATCTAAAATGAAATAAATTATTATCCAGACATTGAGAATGTCTTCGCTAACCACTTCTTTCATCACTTGGTCTAACCTACATTAGGGA
>JBAKGM010047261.1:0-16939 GCA_037177215.1 Asparagus racemosus
TATAAAAAAAGCTATTAAGTTTCATCTAAACCAATAAGCCCAAAATACCCATACCCATTTACCTTTAAACTCAATTCCCATCATATATGGCTGTAGAGAACTTATTGTGAGCCCCACATCTATGAAATTCCCAAAATAGCCCTCCCCTATGCTCTTTACCCAGGGGACTTCTCCTATATGTTCTCTGTCCCTGTGGTGATGACACTAATTGTTCTAGGAGGGAGAAAAAAAATATGGCGCTATTAAACCCTAAATCACAAAAAATCCCTCGTTGCTCTCCTTCTTCATCGCCCTCTCATATTCTCTCACCTTCATTAATATCCTTTCTCACTTCCCTCATAAATCTCATTTAATAGAATTATGATATATTGTTTGAGATTTGATTTGGTGTTTGAAGAACAAAGAGGAAGAATATATTATTGCTTGTAATCATTGAAGAGTGCTTGTCTGAAGTGTGAGATCCTAGAGTTATGTGAAGAATTAAGATTAGATACTCTGTTTATTTTAGAAAACCTTCGTTTTTAAATCAAAAGACACATTTTTTTTGTAGAAAGCTTTTTTTTATAGAAAGCTCATGTCTTTGGTTGAAATCTTTGTTAGAGAAGAAAAATCATTTTATTTTTTAGATTTAGAATTGAATTCAATATATTTATCTCTATGTAGGAAGTAATTCTATTCGTTCATCTCTACATACATTTCTTTAAAAATTGTGTAATGTTGAATCTTTGCAGTTGAGTAAATTCTAAAAATTCTATCGACAAAATTTTATTTATAGTATTATTAGGACTCAGGAAGAGTATTTTCTTCCGTATTAGATATTTCATAAGTATGTATAAGTATGTATCTACCTAGGTAAATGCACGTGCATTGCACGTGGTCAAGTATCTTAATTGTTTATTTTATGTTTATTTATTTACTATAACGTAGCTGCAAAAAAGTTTATGATTATCATAACATATTAAAATTTTTGGGAAATTTCCATGTATAAAATGTTGTTGGTTTCAACATTTTGCCTTCCAGAGATAAAGTAAAGTTTAAAGTCTTAATACATTAATGATTTAAGAGCAATTTTAATGATTTGAAGGACAAATTTTTAAATGTTAATGATGTAAGGGACCAATATCGAAAAAACTCTTATCATTAATAAAAAATAAATTCTTGCATTCATCAAAGAAAAGTGAAAGGTTTTATCTAGTCATATACCATTTTGTTCAATTATAAGGAAATCACTTCTACTTGTTGTTTATAGCCGGCAACTGAGTATTATAGTAATTCAAAAGCTTTTTTCTAGAATTTTTTAAGTCAGAATGTGCAAATTCAAGAAAGAAAACATAAATTATGTGATCAATTCCAAAATCTAATATTGTAATCTTTCTATATCTTCCCAACTAACTAATTGATTTGTCAAAATGATTATTCTCTAATTTCAAAAAATTATAAAACATAATCTGTGAATGATTTATACATATTATGCACTCATAATGAATTGTATTTTAACAAAATAATTCAAATCTATCCAGTGTTAAATGATATCCCAAGATTTAGGTTAAGGAGTCAAAAGAATCTAATATCCACAACAATACTCATATCCAAGCTATGTGCGTCATTATCTTATAAGAAGGTGGATAATATAAAATGAACAACTTAATTTATTTTGTCAAATAATTAGTTACAGATCATAAAAGTCAAGGAGAATCAGAAGGATTACAGACCCATCCCAAATAAAAATAAATGTTTCTCGAAATTCTTATGGCAAATGGTTTTCAAAGTTTGATGTATAGGATAAATCATAGGACGAATAACCCAAAATAGTCCATTGAGTGAGACTTGACATAAATCCACTCTTATAAAATCAATGTCACATAAGCCTTAAGTTGTGTTTTATTTAAGAGATAATTTTAGAATTCTCTCCCTCAACAATTTAAAATTGAGTAAATTTCCCAAAAAACCCCCTCAACTTTTTAAATTTGAGTAAATTTCCCTCAAGTTTGGGGTGTTGCAGATAATCTATCTCAACTTCAAAATTTTGATTTAAACCCCCCACTCCCGGGGGAACATTTCTCAGTTAACCTCTCGAAACTAACATCATTGAGTCTAATCTATTATGTGACAAGTACTTTACTTGGAAATACCACAATATCCCTCAACCATAAAAAAATTACCTTGGTTTTTGCCAGATGAAAGAAAAAGAGGACATATAGAGGGAAAAAGGATTGTAAATTGCTCATGGTTCTTTTATTATCAGTTAAAGTTTCTTTTTAACTAGAATGGGTTTTTAAGAAGGCATTTCATCCAAATCACAAATTGAAGTAACTAAATTAAGTGGGTTTGTTGAGAGAAGTGTGAAATATCAATGAAGCTTTGATGAGAAACACTATAGTTGAGGGTATTTTCTAAAATTGCACCAAAGTTTGAAGGGGTTATATACAATAAACCCGTAGATCGGGGTTTGGGGGGAGGGGGCCGGTGAGTGTTTCTTAAATTAAATTAATTGAGTGGGTTTTTTTGAGACAATCCCCATAGTTGAAAGGGTTTTCAAAAAAATTAACCCTTCTTTTAAATATGACTTATTTACATATTTGTCCCACAAATCTTTAAAAATTCAATCTTAGTCCCTAAAATTATGAGCTATTTCAAAATTTTGAGGGAATAATAAAGAATTATTGAAGATTTAAAATCAAGGAACTAATATCTATATAACCTTTAACTATTTCCTCTTATAGGCAATTAAATATCGGCTTGTATATCGCTACATTGGTCGATATATCGGGTTAAAGACCTTATCGTGATTATATTTAAGGTCTTATTTTATTTTTTACTTTTTTAGGATTTTGTAAGATATCTTGACCGTTATCGAAAATACCGGCCGATATATCCCTTTAAAGACAGCGACGAAATCGAGTCATTTTTAATTTGATTGTGGATTTTTTAAGATATCCCTTTACATATCCCTGATTTTCACAATCCGACATGGATTTTAGCTGTCTAATTTTTATCTGAAGTTTAACACTTTGTAGTAGTCCTTCAAAAGCCTCTTCTAAAGTTTTCTATGCAAAGAATATAATTTCAGGAAATAATCCAAAATCCTAAGACTTATTCAAAATATAATGCTTTAAGTTTTTCACATTTCCCCTACTACACAAATATAAGCTAAGCCTTTGGCATTATATTTCATGATGAATATTATTTGTCAATAGGATCACATACTATTGTTTGTGGTTTACAAAAGTTTCAAAACTTTATAGGCTTAATTGAACTTAAATACCTTATAGTTTACTAAAGTTGCACTTATATACCTCCACTTTATTTTGCTGCACTTAAATATCTTAATATTTTCTAAAATTACATGTTTGTACCTTCTATCTTATTGCCTAAACATAAGAATACTCTTTGTAATTTTCGTATATGAGTGTCTATATGAGTGTCATGGTGTTATTTTAGGACAATTCTATGTTTTCTACATTTTCCATAAATAATTTATTAACATGCAATTATCTATTAATATAGTATTATACATCACTAATAATTAACATGATGTAGAGTTTCTTAGTAATGTTGGAAGTTTTAGGGACCAAGTTATATAAAATTGAAGTGACATATAATATAGTTAATTAACAATGATAATTAATTTAGTTTAATTAAGAGTAGAATGTAATATCGAAAGAGAATTGGGGTAATATAGTCCATCAAAAGTTTTTCTACAACTCTCACTTTTAAAAGGAGTATGATTAAGTGATGGACATCTATATTTATTTCTTAATGTTTGTAGATTTCCTCAAAGAAAAAAGAGGATCACCTATATGATATGAGGGCCACTTTTGATATCATGGTAAAGCATGACCTCAAGTTGAACCTGGACAAATCGTTCTTCGCATGTCCAACGGTAAATTCTTAGGGTTCATCATCATGACCAAAGGTATCTATGTAGACCCAGATAAAGTGAAGACAATCCTATAAATGTTACCCCTAAGAAACCTCAAACAACTCAGAGGTCTTCAAGGCCGGCTGGCACACATCAGGAGGTTCATCTCGAATCTTTCCGATTGTTGCCAACCTTTTACCAAATTAATGCACAAGAATGCTTCTTTTATGGGGATTAAGCATGTCAAGAGGCATTAGATGAGATCAAAGCTTACCTTACCACTCCCTTGATTTTGGTTGTCCCGACTATAAGAAAGTCATTCATCCTGTATGTGAAGTCTCTAGACCAATCGCTAGGCACCAAGTTGGCTCAGAAGAATGACTAAGGACATGAATAAGTCCTCCACTACCTGAGCCACACAATAGCGGGAGCTAAAAACCAATACAAGCCAATTGAGAAAGAATGTCTGGCTCTCATATTTGCTGGGTGGTATCTAGTACAAGCCAAAAACCAATACAAGCTAAGTGGTATCCTAGGTGAATCTACTTCAGATCC
Organism: Asparagus racemosus; assembly: GCA_037177215.1. Taxonomy (NCBI): domain Eukaryota; kingdom Viridiplantae; phylum Streptophyta; class Magnoliopsida; order Asparagales; family Asparagaceae; genus Asparagus; species Asparagus racemosus. The sequence goes on from JBAKGM010047261.1 coordinate 4,418, forward strand.
TCATGATAAAACTTGGATTGATCAACTTATGATTCACAAAATGGACCATCTCACTCTCTCTCAATATAATATGGAGTTTGTGCCCCAAAAAGCAATTAAAGGCCAAGCCTTGGCGAACTTCCTAGCACATCACCCGGTACTTGGGTATTCAAAACTTCATGAAGAAATGTCGGATGAAGCCTGTGAGTCCAATGTCATGACCCATGCATAAATTTGGTAGATGTGGTTTGATGTGGTGTCCAGAGGGGGGCTTGATGGGGGCATCTCGTTGTAGGAATTGGAGTTGTATTTATCACACCTCGCCAGACATATCTTTCTGTGATCTTTCTTTTTAATTGAGCCATGTTCGAACAATGTGGTCGAGTACAATACTGATCAGATTGGAATTAGCAAGAGAGGTTGGGGTAGAATACCTCAAACCAAAAGGGAGTTCACAACTTATAGCCAAGCAGATGAACGAAGAGTACACACTAGAACACAAAGACCTAGTCCCGTACTATAACAAAGCAAAGGGGATGATGAAGGGGTTCCAAGAGGTTAGTGTCATGCACATAGCCTGATCATGAAATCCATATGCTGACGCACTAGAAGGACTAGCAGTTACTCTCTCATTGCCCTACGGGGGTTATCAAGATGTGATGGTAGGTAGTTGGCACCTGTATTGCTCGGAACTTCAACTCAAAGCTGCTGAGGCGCACACAACAACGGCCATCATAGGGTGTCATAATTGGTGATTCTCCATCATTGATTACATTCTCCATAAGATCCTACCATAGGACCCAAAGGAGGCAACATTAGTATGAAGATGGTTGGCGAGGTTCTACTACTATGCCGGTACAAAGATGTCCTATCTCTGCTCATTTGATGGGGTACTTCTACGGTGCTTATCTACGAAGAAGGCTAAAAAGGTAGTGAAGGAAGACCATGAAGGCATGTGTAGGGCTCATCAACTTGGCCCTAAACTTCACGAGTGACTCTATTGGTTAGCATAGTATTGGCACACAATGGTTGCCAATGCTATGGAGCACACGAAATGTTGCCTGACTTGTCAGCATCATGCCGACTTTATTTATCAAGCCTCAAAATATCTCCACCCAACTATGTCTTCGTGGCCATTCAAGACATGAGGAATGGACATCATCGGTCCAATCAGCCCACCATCCATCTGAGGACATCGGTTCATCCTACCCATAACTAACTATTTCTCAAAGTCGGCCGAGGTAGTGCCACTGAATGAAATCAAAACCAAGAATATGGTTAATTTCCTTAGACACTATGTCATACTGAATGAAATCAAAACCAAGAATATGGTCAATTTCCTTAGACACTATGTCATATACCATTTTGGTGTGCCCAAACAAATCATCCACGACAATGACCTTTAGTTCATTAGCCATGCCTATGGATGATTTTGTAACAAATTTAGGATTGAAGATGTGACCCCTACACCCTACAAGCCCGCAACTAACAGGTTGGCTGAGGCCTTCAACAAGTCAATCATCAAGATAATGAAAAAGTTTGCCTCGAGAAACAAGCATGATTGGGACAAGAAGTTAGGCGAATGCCTCTAAGCCTATTGCACCACTGTACGAAATCCGATAGGAAACACTCCGTTCACGCTAGTTTACGGGTGTGAAGCCGTCATCTTATTGGAACCCCATATTCCATCATTCTGTATCACCTTGATGACGCAAATGACTTCAGAAGACAATACCCACCTATGCCTTTGAGAACTGGAAGCCTTGCATGAGAAGCATTTGGCCACTCAACAACACGTTGAGCCTTATCAAGCACGAATCTCTCGAGCCTTCAACACAAAGGTAAAGAAGAGAATATTTCAGAAGGATAACATGGTCTTAGCCATGCAACAACTAATAATTCCCATGCACAATTCGCAAAGGAAATTTGATGAGCAATGAGAAGGGCCATTTGTAGTAGAGTCAATCCACTCGAATGGCACCTATCCCCTCATCAACAGAAAGGGAAATCTACAAATGTTCCCAATCGGTGGCCAACACTTGAAGCGATACTACTTGTGACCACCTGTGTTATGGAAATCTTCCAGGTGAACGTGTAGCCGTAGGTTTGTAGCTTAGGATGTTGCTCTTTTGCACAATCCAAAGGCCCTTTTTAAAATAACAAAAAAATATGTGTGCATATATGTATGCTATTTAAAACCAGTGATCAAGTGCTATAAATCAACCGATACGCCAGCAACAACCTTGAATAGCTCTATTAATGAGTAAGTTTACATTGCAAGAAAGAAAAAGAAAAAAACTGCTAAAGGGCTCGAGCCTCATAGTCCAGACATGACTCGCAGCTCCTTCTCATGGATAGCTAACTCATCCACAAAGCCCTACATCACCGACTCTCGAATGTGCTTGCGAAGAGTAGAGTCATTCACATCGACAAAGCCCTCGAGTTTGGCTTGAGCTTCAGCAATCTCCTTTTCCTTAACAAGATTTCACCCTGAAGGTCTGAGACCTTTCTCGATAAAAGACCTAGCCTCCTCTTGAACATCAAGTAGGAGATTTCACGCGTTCTCAAACACAAACTGCCAATGAGCGAGCTACAGTTTAGCCTGCTAAACTAGATGTTGATTTCCCTCGACCTTTGCCTCTCGAAAATTAGATGAACACCAAACCTGATCCAATTGAGACCAAAGTACACTCACTGCAGAAGCACGCGTCAAAATATTTTCCTGCGCTCTAGCCCCTTGCCCTTGAATATTGGTGAATAGTTGTTCACATAGACTTTGCATGAGCCAGCCCGCACCCGAAGCCTTTAAGTCTCACCAAACTACTGCTTTGGTGACAAATTCATCTCGGATACCTTCAAGAGCAGTGGCTACTTTGGGGTAGGACACGACCTGAAAGCTATTTAGACAGCTATTCAAGATGTGAAGCAGGTTTCGATTTGAAGGAGGCTCTCTTGGTCACAATCATGAGACATCGCCTCAAGCCATGATAGAAAGCATCTATCAGTCGGCTGCAAATTTGCAATTTTCCCCTTCATCTTTGGCCACAAAAGAAGGAAACAGATGTAACTCCGGCATCGAATGTAATGGAGTGACAACATAGGCAGGCCTTGGGAGGTTGAGCCCTGAAATGGTCCCCACCGCCCTGAGAGTAAAGGACCTAATCGGGGGTGATCTCGAAACACTTATAGGCATGGGGCATTGATGACCATGCCTCTACCATGACCTTAGAATGCACAACGACATCAAGAAATGCTAGGGACACCCCAAAACCTAGAGCTAGTTTTGCAACTCGGTCTGACTGAACGGTCATAGATCTCACTTTCAGATCACCTTCAATAGGAGGGCGGGCGCCGTTGCTTTATCAATAGGAGCGGCTGCATCTGAAGTGCTCTCCAATCCCACATTATATCCTATCCCTACATTGGCACCATGTTGGGGCAAATCTGACAGGGCAACTCCCCTGTTGGAGAATTCATCTGTACTGGCAGCGACACCTTCAGTTGGGGAAAACATACTGAAGGTAACAAAGGATGTCCCAACTGGTTCCTCTTAACTGCGAAGCGTCAAACCACTCATCCCCATGTCTAAATACAAATTGGATAAAGAGATGACTATTAAGATGCTTTGGTACTTTAAAATAAGAGGTAAGAAAGTCACAAGCCAACACCTTGTAAGGAGGAACCTACCGCAAAATAGCATAGAGACCATTGGCTCTCTGACACCAGATGTTCCTCCACCAGGAGTAGATGGAGTTGCAGGTGCCCATTCTCCCCTAAGGATCGACTCACTACACGTGGAGCTCCCTTGTGGTCAGACATGAAACAATGAACAGAAGGGGTGGAAGCAGTAGATCCCGTACCTTGAAGCAACACTGGAGCTAGCGGAGAATGAGGTAGAGTCTCCGAGCGAAACATGAATGCTTGGAGGGTGGGAGGCCATGCCCATTGAGAACATTCTCTGCCTAGTGCGGTATGGTCACCAACCTCATTTCTCGTCTCATCTCTCAAACGCTCACTATTGTGCGGACCCCCTAAAGATAAAACTAAATAATAAGAAGAAAGCCAAGGTATAAATAATATGCACAAAAGAGGAAGAAGTCAGATATACCTCCGACTTCACTTCCTCCCTGACGCTGCAGCTCTCATGAGCCATCACCAGCTTCCAAGGCCTCCCTCGAAGCCAAAATGGTCCTACTCTAGAGAGGGATTTCTCTTAGACTCTCATGAATCCTCAGAATAGATGGAGGCCCCCCAGAACCTTCACCTAGTCCCTTCTACCTCTTCGGATGAAGGTCAAATTGGCTAGGGATAGCAGAATGCTTCCCTATACCCAAGGCCACACTCCTATCAGATGAAGGCACTCGAGCGCGATCCTCATCAATAGTAATACATTCGGCATAAGTTGTTGGACACATACATTCGGCAACAAGGTCCCCAGCGTCCATTCCACATACATTCAGCATAAGTTGTTGGACACTCTAGCGAGTGGCCCACTGGTAATCTTTCATTCCCTTGTAGCGACTGTCTCTCTCAGACTCTCTCGTGAAAAAGGCAATAATATGGGCAAGACATGACGTTGACCACTCATAGCTCTGGTGTGGGACTCTCATTGTGCTATACCAAACACAATATAGATATGAGGTGATGGCACGCGACATTCGCCTCAAAAGAGTGAACGAAGTTCTGGGCAATTTGAAGCAAAAAGGAACCATGCCCTAGCACCATCAACTTAGCTGCCCTCATGTTGAAACTTCAGGTTCAGACTACCCACATACGTCTGATCACAGCCGAATTGGTTGGAACAATGACTTGATAAATAAGGTTCTAAATAACAAATTATCATGCACTCGAAAGGTGAGATGGGCAGGGTAGATGTTAATCAACCAAGTCAAAGCAATGGGTGAGAGGTTGGATTGGAGGTCCCCATAATCCTTGAACTTGGGAAAGTTGCATCATAATCCATCTTCAGAAAGATGCGATGAAACTGAAGTATCCCTAATGATCTAGTTTTTCCTGAATCGTGCTGAGGTGCCCAAAACTCTACTTGGACCGCTTGTACGCATGCAACAAGTGTACACCGATATTCATCTTCCCAGTTGGGCTGATCAGTACCTAGCAGTGGTCTCCAAACTAAACCATCATGTATGAGTAAGACAAATTGACCCCTAGGGCTCATCGTACATTGGGGGTTGCTACAATAACAAGCGACCAATGACCTTAATCCCTAGTGGATGCTCAAGATGATGGCAGGGAGCAGACCTAGCCTCCACCTATAGACTAGCATCATCGTAGGTAAGAGCACCTTCGGGCGGACTGCCTCATGCTGAATGACGAACCTCTTCAACCAAATCGATAAAAAATGGCCAATGTGGCATCAACACTCAATCCATACAATGCTTGACGGAGGTAACCCCCATGTTGACCCCTGAATGAAGAAAACCTATGGCGTCGACTCGCCTTCATGTGCGACGGAACCTTAGAATCAGGTTTTGGCTCACGATGCCCACCAACTACCTATCGGAAGGCTGGTTAGTCCTTAGACTGAGGCTTTCATGAGTCTTCTTCACCTCACAACATATGTGATAGTGACTCATGAACTCCTGATATACTTCGTAATAGCTATCAAGAAGGGATTCTAAGTAACGGAGCTCGGTCACAGTAGGAACCTATTCCTTGTATGGGAGTTTCCTTAGAGGGGGCCTAGAAACCGTTCGCATCTCATGAAGATCTTTGACAAGCTCCCTATTCAGAGTAAAGAAGATATCGAAATCAAGATGGTATAAATCTGACTAGCTCTAAGAGATTGCGCTTGTCGAGACATGTTTGGTAAAAATGAGAAAACACAAGCAAAAAGAAACTGGGGTTTTCAGAGTTCTTTCAAAAGGCTCACTTTGAGCTTTTGAGGAGGGAAGACGGTCAGTGTTTCACTCTCTCTTTTGCCTATTTATTAGTTGAACCCCCCAAGCAATGAATGAATGACACACGGTGAGTAGATCATTTCTGGATTGTGGCATGAGTCCCAATATGCCTCGAGCCCCTCTCTCTAGTCAAATTGAAACAGAGAAAATAATGTACAAAGTTAGAAGTTACTAGGACAAGTAATTGTGATATTGTTATACCCTGTGGAGCTCTGAGCGAGCATTAGCACATGGATCAATTGTGAGAAACTCAATGTGTAAACTGAGAACCTGACTTCCTTATAAAAGTTGGCTCAGTAGGATCCCACTATGCGATACACAGAAATGCAAGGAGAAAGAAGACTAATTGAGAAAATTAAAGGTCCTTCACTCATCACATGAAAAGAAAGTGTACAACATAGGCAAATAGAAAGCAAAAAAAGAGGAGCAATAGCCAGAGCTACTATTTAACAAGTCAGATCCACCTAACCCTCGTCGGTCTCTTTCTTTGGTCGTGTAACCTTTCCTCATCGGCCTGACCTAGCGTGACCTTCTTTCAACTCCTTTTGGAAGAAGGAGAGCATAAAAGCATTGTAGGAAGCCTGAGCTTCTCCAACTCCTTCTCGGTTCCCTCTAGGTTTTTCTTGGTATTGTTCAATTCGTGCATCAAATTGGCAGTGGTATGACAAAGTTCCTCGTTATCCGCCAATGCCTCCTCCAACTGAGCCACCGTATAGGCACGTAAGATGCCCAAAACACAATAGACATCATCTTCAAGCATTCGAAGGGTGTGAGGTGAGGTGTCACGAACACTTGGAAATTGGGAATGATAGGTGAGAGGAGATTGGGAACAATAAGTACCCCAATCCCCTCCTTATAAGGGAACTCGACCGTCGCATGGCCATCATGTGTTGATGCATTCAATGGTGAAAAGACTTGACAATCTAGCAGCATGTTGTCATGTCCGATCATCAAATCACCCCATTGCTTGGCCGGTATGGGTCTCAAAAGTTCTGCCGAAGCAGCTGACAAAGTCTTAAGACTTACGGATATATGGAGACCCGGGAAATGCATAATCAAATTGGATGGTGAACACTTAGATTGCACCCACAAGCAAATCAATCACAACAAGATTGAACAGAAATAGTTCTTTGCAGAAATTAAAGTTAAAGATTATGAATATGCATTAGTACAATCAAAACTAAAGAAATACAACTTGAACAAATAGCAAAGACAAAATCGGGAATGATAGGATGACTGCTGTGATCACTTACTGTCATTGTCCTACTTGTCAGAAGAAATGTCCTCCATGCTACTGCCCAAGAGCAACAAGTGCCACTTATAGTGCCAGATGGAGTTGAAGATTTGGCCGAGCTCGCCCTTAACCTTCCAGACCTCAATCTCCTTATGATGTAGATGATGACATAGACTGCCGCTCCTTCACTTCACAGTGTAAACTTTAGTCCAGAACTGCTCAATCACATAAAGGATGCACAACTTCATTCTCTAGTCACTGCACCAGGTCAGAGGAAGAGTTAACCACATATTCTGGCCTTGTCTCCATCCTCGCCTCTGGTCCCACCTCCTGCATTGCTTGCGGTGGTGATCAAACTCTCTTGGAAGAGTTAGCGCTTGCAGTCAATATGGCCAAAAAATAGAAGAAAGAAAGGAGCAAGAGGGGTTAAAATTACATAAGCAACTCTCGCCACTTTTAAAAAAAGCAATCAAATTATTAGTAGCCACATAGAAGGGCTACATCTCTTGAGGCTGATTATAACCGCACCATGTTCGAAGCGTCACCATAAATGAAGGCGGAATATCAACATTCATTCCTGCACATTTAGACATGATCTATCTGCATGAGAGATGACAGTTCATGCGTACTCAGTTTGTGAGCAGATGCACTAGGTCAACATGAATGCAGAAAGTCATCTACAAATGATGACAGAAATGGGGTTCAGTTCATTAAACAGGAAAGGATCACTACATCAGAAAAATATGTACAGATCCAAGAAAAAAAACAACAAGATGACCATGCCGGACAAGGTAGCCGAGACAACAAAATGATCAAAAGAACGGCATACACTACTACAGCCAAAGTCACTCCTCGCCATCATCTCCATCGGAGGATTTGTCAGCAAGGCTCCCACCCAAGCACTTGATGCAGCGCTTGTAGCGCTCTAACATGCCGCCAACCCCACATTCGACATCACACAACTCACGCTCCACCTTGTTCACATTGTAGAGCAATGCTTGTTATTGTCAAAGAGAGTCTCGTACTCATCCTGAAGCTTCTTTAGCACAGGACGAAGGCTCCTGACTTTGACCTCCAAGTCTTGGACTTGCTCCCACAATGGCTTCTCCACAGAAATAGTCGCGGGTGCTAGCTCAGGCTCCAGTGATCGGCAAGGGCATTTGGAAGGTCTAGCACCAACATTCGACATCCTTAAAGACTCTTGGGGAAGCAAGGACAAAGAATAGGAAGGAGAACAAGACAGCTGCACACAACAAGTAGTTATCACTTGGCGCCTATTTATAGAAATGAAGGTCTAGCCAACAATTGCCATTTGGCATGATCATGGTACCCAAGATGTGGTTAAGTGGCAATTAAAACAAAGGGAATGTGAATAGTTACTTCCACTTGGATTACACAGCTACCAGCCCAACCTAAATCTTCTCTATTCATATCATAAGAAATGAGTGGCCAACATGACGCACGACCCATGTGTGCCTAAGTTACCGATGGTCCCTCTTTGCTCATATCACAAGATGTAGCCAATGCGCCACAATTTCTAGGCAAGTCCAAGTCACGAAAGGCTCATAAACGCAGACATGCGGCATCCAACTATTGAGTAGCGGTGCATTCAGTTCGTTCATGAAAACTTAAGAGGTTACAATGCCAAAGAAATGAATGCATGAAGGAGGCAAACCATTCAGAGTCCATGCACACAAAGAAAGGAGAAATGATATTAAGGAAATTGTATTTTTTTTTATTAATGATGATCCTTCTTACAATTGCTTTTTCTCTATAGCTGGAAGAGGCACGGAAAACAAAAAGAAGGAGAAAAGGGAGAGATGTAGGCCACGCCCTGGCATGAAAAGCTAATTAGTCACTCTCCGAGTCTTCCCTTGTAGAGTTTCAATGATCCTTTTTAAGGTGCTATCAAAGCCTCCAAATGATCCTCCGAGGCTAATGCACTCAAAGTGCCACTAATTCCTTGATTCCTCTTGTCAGTTCTAGATGATTCCCTCGAGGTTGATCTTCTCTATCTCTTAATAGCACATCCTCCAATTGATGAAGGATCTTGTTCTCTCTTTAGGACCGCCAGTGGTTAGGACCAATTCTTTCCTAAGTCACTCGATCTTAGACTCCATGCAAATAAGAGGCACTGGAAATGAGGGATGGATTGAGGTATTAAAAGATGAACGATGAGGGATGAAGGTACTATAACCACTTTATACAGGCACTCCTCCAATAGGAGGACAATGAGAGCAGCCTAGTCGCTTCGTAATCTAGCCCCGTAATTATGGCTAAAGAAGTCCAATCGCCAATCTTTTTTTACGAGGGAGGCAAATAGACTACTCAGAGGCTAAGGAATGACCCATGTCAGGTCTCAATCAAAAGATATGCTCGAATCAACTTCACTCGTGATAAGGGCACGTCGCGGCTAAATGCTACTAGGGGACACATGAACAAATGTCAAAATAATACCCCTGAGCAAACAATATCAGAACTAAGCTCTGAGAGTTGTAAGAAAGGGGAGGCTACATGCTTATCACTATGTATGGTCTCGACTCAGATGTCCGACTCCACACATGAGTCATACTAAGTAGAGTCAAATCTCAGCAACGTTTCACATTACACGTCTTCTCAGACAACTGGCCATCAACCTTCTCAATACGCCTCTTAACATCACTACCGGAATGACATTGTTAAAACTCCTTAGTATGCCTCTGGATGATATCATCTCAACTCAGACGGTCAACTCCACACGCAAGTCATACCAAATAGAGTCAAGTCTTAGAACGTTCCACATTACACCTCTTCCTAGACAAGTGACCGTTAAGCTTCTCAGTACGCCTCTAAACGTCACTACCCAAATAACATCGTTAAAGCTCCTTAGTACACCTCTGGATGACATCATCTCAACTTGAATGGCTAACTCCACACATGAGTCATGTCAAGTAGAGCCAAGTCTTAGAACGTTCCACATTACACCTCTTCCCAGCCAAGTGGTCGTCAGGCTTGTCAGTACACCCCTGAACGTCACTACTCGAATGGCATTGATAAAGCTCCTTAGTATGCCTCTGGATGATATCATCTCAAATCAATTGGCTGGCTCCATTTGTGAGTCATGCCAAGTAGAGTCAAGTCTCAGAATATTCTACATTACACCCCTTCATAGCCAAGTGGCTGTCAAGCTTCTAGGTACGCCTCTCAGCATCACTACTAGAATGACATTGTTAAGCTCCTTAGTATGCCTCTGGATGATATCATCTCGACTCAGACGGCTGACTCCACACGTGAGTCATGCTAAGTAGTGTCAAGTCTCAAAAAGTCCTGCATTACAACTCTTCCCAGACAAATGGCTATCAAGCTTCTCAATATACTCTAAACGTCACTACCCGAATAACATCATTAAGCTCCTTATTACACCTCTGGACAATATCATCTCGACTCGGATGGCTGACTCCACGTGTAAGTCATGCTAAATAGAGTCAAGTCTCGAAATATTCCACATAACACCTCTTACCAGACAAATGGCCGTCAATCTTCTTAGTACACCTTTGAATGTCACTACCGAACGGCATCGTTAAGCTCCTTAGTACGACTTTGGATGATATTATCTCGACTCGGACAATTGAATTCAGACATGAGTCATGCCAAGTAGAGTCAAGTCTCAAAATATTCTACAGTGCACCTCTTTCCAGACAAATAGCCATTAAAATTCTTCGTACGCCTCTGAATATCACTACTCAAATAGCATCATTAAGCTCCTTAGTATGCCTCTAGATGATATCATCTCGACTTGGACGGCTGACTCTACACATGAGTCATACCAAGAAGAGTCAAGTCTCAGAACGTTACACATTACACCTCTTCTGAAACAATCATCAATAAAGCTCATCAGTATGCCCTTGAAGACGACTCCAACTAACACATTCAACAAAACACCTTGGTCAAGTCACACCCCCTGACAGGATCTCCAAGATGCATCTGCCAAAGAAGATGCAACTACTGAGTCCCTCCACATATCTCCCATAATAGATATCTATGAGCCAAGCAACAATAAAAAAAACCTAAGTCAAAGTTTCTAGAGATCCAGACTTAGGGATTCCAGAAAATTTGAAGGGTGTCTTGTAGGTGATCAAAAAGTACAGACTAGCCTAGCATACAGTTGATACCCAGTAATGAACCTTAAGAGATGCCTGACTGTACCATGAGAAGTGGGATAGTTTAAGAAATGGAGAGGCTATGATGCGAAGACCATCCCAAAGATACCTTGACCGACCCAAACCAAAATTCTCAATGAAACCAGCTCACATGACCCCAGCAATTCTGATCGACCCACTAGCGACTACATGTAATTCAGCTCGCTGACCAAGCAAAGATAGGCATGAAGTTCCTCTACAAATCTAGGCCCTACCAACTATATGTATGACGAGACATTACTGACACGATTTGGCATTCCCTCAATTGTCCAATCGCAAGCAACACCCACTCAACGCATTGACTTTGGTAAATCGAAGACACACATGAACCAAGGTGCACGATCTTGAGGCAAGAACTAATTGAAGTCAATATATCGCTCAAATCATTCATAGTATAGTCATAGGATAGAAACAACGATGATGATGCTTGCTCACTGACTGCACGAGAGGGCAGGCCACAACGCATTTAATGCAAAATGACTGGAGGTGAAAAGTAATCATGACAAACTAGATCTGCTGGATCTCATACCTGCAACAAATTTCATGGTAACCTAGCAAAGTGATGGATGTGACAGGACAATAACAGATAGCAGCAAGGTTGACACATAGGCATAGGCCTAATTGCATGCAAGCAAGTTCCTCATGTAGTGTAATATGAATATCATAAATATGTCCATATGTGGGGGAGAACAACGGACAAGGGAGAGAGATAAAAAAACAAGAGGGAGAGATAGAGAAAAGAGGGAGAAAGATACACAAATTAGGATAAAAAAAAGTAGAGAATACCCTCAGTCGTCAATAACCCAAAGCTCGAATTGCACTGGGTGGGAGTTTACTTTGTAAGCTCTATTCACCTCCAGCCACCTACTGGTTGATCCTTAATCATCTCCGACCCTCCTTCTACATGTTCATCAATGTGAACCCTCAATGATAAATCCATCCTTTAGCTCTGAGAATCTTCATAGCGGCCTAATCCAACTTCGCTAAACCAACTCAAAAGATAGTGTTATTTCGCCCAAAAAGACAGTGCTATTTCGCCCATACGGTCCACGAAACCAATGCCTAGTGTAGGCAACAAAAAATGCTCGCCTCGCTCAGAAGTCTCGCCTGCACTAGACTTCCCACCTGAGAGTCGGGCTCGTCTAAGCACCGGCTCGAAGCTCGCCAGTGCGTAGGAGCTCGCCTTGAAATAGGCTCGCCTGCATAAAGCTCC
>JBAKGM010047270.1:0-16939 GCA_037177215.1 Asparagus racemosus
AACGTTTGCTTGAAAAAGTAAGTCCTCTTTCTAGTATTATAAATTCCACTTCTAGTTTAGTTTCTCACAATTAGAGATAATTAGGAACTATTAAAGAAACAAAAGTTTTCTCTTGTTGACCCTAATAAAATTTACCCTCCACTTGAATAACTACTAACAAGATAACAAATTCAAATAAGAGCTCTCTCTCACATTTGCTTGATTGTTAACGCTAATTTAAAAGTAAAATGATTTCCTTTTTGCATCCTTTTATAGTTGGTTTTAATTCTTAGGATTGCATTGCATATAGTTAGTAGGAATTCACTAAAGTGATTTGAGCATTTTGATTAGAGCACTCACTTGAAAATACTTTTAAGGGCTATACCCCCTAATCAAGATAAGGTGAAAATTTTCATCACCTTTTCTTCAGCCCACAAATCACTAATTCCTCACTACAAAAATCCAAGTCTTTTAAAACTCATTGGATATTGGTCCCTAAGGACTTGAGCTCATTAAGGAACAAGAAATTCTTAAATTAACCAATTTAAGTTTACTTAAATTAGTTGGTGTCTAAGGTAAGATTTAGCGATTGTGTAAAGCGCTGCGCAAGGAAAGAGGTGAAAATTTTCATCACCTTTTCCTCAGCCCACAAATCACTAATTCCTCACTACAAAAATCCAAGTCTTTTAAAACTCATTGGATATTGGTCCCTATGGACTTGAGCTCATTAAGGAACATGAAATTCTTAAATTAACCAATTTAAGTTTACTTAAATTAGTTAGTGTCTAAGGTAAGATTTAGCGATTGTGTAAAGCGCTCCGCAAGGAAAGAGGTATTTATTTGGTCGTTGGCCTCCCTTTAGTACTGTCCTTAACTGGCAAACTAACTAAGTTAACTTCGATGTTTTCACTCAAGGAGTTTTTTGTTAGGAGCTGCACTAGTTGAGTCTAGGCTTAACCTCAGAATTAAGGGTGATTGTTTCAAAGTGGTTCCTCTTGATTTATTTTCATTAGATTTTTTTTTCCTTCTCATTTTTCTCATTATCTTTTAGATCTTTTAGTTATTCTCTTTAAAAAGATGTACATTTATTTTTCTTACATCTTTTTCCAAATTTCCTTAGTTTAAAAAAATAAAAAAATAAATTCCAAAAGAATTTGTTTGGTGTATGCAAGTTTGGATTAGGGATAAATACCAATCAATTAATCTGTGTTGAACTAATTTTTGAAACCGAAGAAATGACAAATCCTAATCCAATCGTTCATCATGACATGTGTCATCCCACTAGGAATGCAATCCTATCTTGCATTAACATGCTTCCCAAATTCTTAGAACATGAAACCGAAGATGCTTGTGTTTTTATCTTCGAATTTAAGGAAGTTTGTCTTATAATTAAGATAAGAGAGCTATCTGAGGATGCGATTAAGCTTAGATTCATCCTATTTGCTCTTAAAGACAAAGTCAATAAATAACTGTATAGCTTACCCTCAAATACTATCTCAACCTAGGATGAATTTATTATCAATTTTCTAAAGAAAATTTTCCTCATTCATAAAATGGTTAAGCTTAGAAACATTATTCAGAATTTTCAGATAGTTCCAGGAGAGCCATCCTAATTGTATTTTGATAGATTTAAGGATCTTCTTATCCAATGTCCTCACCATGGTCTAGAAAAGTGACGTTTAAGCGAAATCATTAATGAATGATTAGATTATTCTTCAAAGACTTCCTTAAAATCTATGCGTCAAAAGGATTTCATAAAAAAATACCAATGAAGCTCAGGAGTTTCTAGAGAGTTTATACGAGAAAATCATGCAATAGAAAGACTGTGATGAAAGAGTTTCATCAATTCCCCCAAGCAAATTCAGTGGTCTTTTCCTAGAGTCAAACATAGATTCTGAAGCAAAAATGGCTACAATTCTATGCAGGTTAGAATCCTTAGAAATCAAAGAACGAGCCCCAACTCAAATCAATCAAGTTTCTACCTCAGGATGTCATAACTATCTTTCACAGCACATGTTTTAGAGGAATGTCCTCTCTTAGGAAATAATCAATCACTAGAGTAGGTAAATGTTGTATTCCAGTAAACGTTGTATTCCAACATTCAGTGAATGATTCATTTTCTCAAACCTACAATCTAGGGAAATAGGGAAACTTCTCAAAAAATTAAAACCACACTCCCACGCATGCCTTTATACATATACTGGTGAGCATCCTCACACAAGGCATTGTCACCATCAGGACCCATTTCCATTACCACCCACCAGTGGAGCTTATTTCACACAGGACATAGTCCATAAATATAGAATATCAATAACAAAAAAATGAAAGAATACTATCATTCTCAATAACAGAATCATCAATGCAAGTTGGCCACAATATAAATATTTAGAGAATATTAATGATATAATACTGAAATAGACAACAATGGGATAGCAATGGTTAAGCAATCAACAAATAGTCCATGCATGAAATGATTCGAAAATGAATATTATGAAAGTGATAAGACAAACAACTTAGCATCAGAAATCAACTCGCAAGAATTTCAAGAGAGTAATCAATCGAACTCACAAAGAATTGAGTGAAAATAATGAAAGGTTACCTACCATTCGTGCTGGGTTCCTTGATATCAATGAACGAATCTAAAGGTCTTGCTTCTATATATACATACACATACATGTACACCATATAAGATTCTAATAAACTAGGTCTTGGTTATTTTGCTTGTCTTATAAGTACATGCTATGGTTGAGAAGACAATGCTCGACACTTATGATATGCACAAACAATGAATGCGGTGTACATATAGCAGATTGAGGCAGATGGATGGGAAGGCAAATGATTCCAAAAATGATGAAACGAGTGTCAATTGTGTCTAGTTTTTGGGACAATAGGTGGTTTGCTAGCTTAATAAACATATCTAAGGTTATACAAGTCTAGTTTTGGGAACAAGAAGAATCTCCTGCATGCAAGATTCTTAGAGGAAGTTATACTCTTGATAATGCTAAGGGTCAGGATTTCAAGCTTGTGCCAAAACAGAAAATACCCTCACAACTTTCTAACTCTTTCAGGTACAAGTCATAATCAAAATGCATCTATAGTTATGATATAGGCAACTTTAAAACCTGGTTTTAAATTATAAAATTTTCTTTACTCAAACAAATTAAGAATTTGAGAAACATGCAAAACATCCAAGCATGGCAGACTACATATTCAGTGTACATATATTAAACTAAATCATAAGTTCAGACTGACCAGTAAATGATCTCAGATTTGGATAAAATAAGACTCAAATGAAAAATATGGAAGTATAGTTTCATAATTTCCAATTAGATTAAAATTATGACAAATGATCACGGAGATATGGTTAAGATAACACATGGGTACCACAGAGTACTATCACATAGATTCCAGTGCACATAAAATAGCTTCGATTAGGAATTAGAGATAACATATGACATAAAAATGATCCAAAAAAATTTCAAAAGATATTCACATGAGTCTAATTTTAGTTATAAGAATAATTTAATGCATGCAAGCTATATATTGAGAGTTATGCTCTCTATAGTGAACATATCTCAAGCAGTCTATTTCAGACACATGCATCCAATTCTCCTAAGAATCTGAGTAGCAAATGACACTAAAATTTCCCAAACCAAGTTCAATAGAAACAATGACGAGTACAGATTTCAAAATAGAAAATTTCACTTTAAAAGGACTTTTATATAGAAAGTTATGACTAAATACTAACAGGGTATTCTGAAAGAAATATTCTGCACGAAAATAAGTTACAAAGACCAACATGCAACCCATTCCTTCACCCATACATTACATGCAACTCACAATCAGAATCAAAAATCATATTTTCCACAAATCTGAAGTCCAATATTCATGCAATATTACATTTTTATTAAATAACAAGAGAAAAGGTGGAGCCTTTTATACTTTCTAATGTCATGCATTAACCAAAATACCATCTACCCTTACATGCAAGCCTAAATTCAACTAAAATATACATTGCATAATCAACATCATGAAAAACTCTAATTTACTCTTGCTTGAATTACAAAATTATAAATGGAGTAAAATTTTACCTAATAGTGATGCTAGACTCCTCTTCTACCAAGCTCATTGCATCTACAACCCTTACTTGCTTCTTCCACAAACTAATTGAGAGAATGCTTGAGTTATTGACAAGAAAATGTTGGGATTTCAAGCTAAAAATGTTAGGCCGACACCCATCTCTGAGCCGTCTTATGGGTGTATACTTGTGTAATAATAACAAAAACTCTCTTTCTTCTACTTTTTTTGGTGGCCTTTGTTAGTTGATTTTGGCTTTTGAATGGGATTTTGTTTATTTAGCATTTCTATCTGTCGAGCATTCAGATTTTATCTATCCGTGTTAAATTTTTGCATCTGATTAATATTTAGTTGTTGACATGATTTTGATCTGTGACTAAGAGCCTAGTATGTAGAGCGCAACACAGTCACACTTTGATGGATAACCGATAGTTCTGTCTCGAGAGAATAAACAATACTCATATCTGGCTAGGCATATGATTACTTAACTGAAAGTTAGCATTAGGTGTGTGCTTGGAGTCGCGCTGGCCAAAACGCGACAGGCGATGATGACTCTTGACTTAGATGTCTGGAGCATGTGTGGCCTTCGCGTCCTTTTGGTCAGTGACAACACACAGGCTTAGTGCCTAGGACTTATAGAGCACCTAGGTCTTAGGAGTTAGCCTCGGTGTGCGGCGACATGGCGAATGACAACCCATAGGGTTGGGTGCCTAGGGCTTATAGAGTGCTAGGTCTTAGGAGTCAGCCTCAGTGGGCAGCGACCTTGCGAATGACAACCCTAAGGGTTGGGTGCCTAGGGCTTATAGAGTGCCTAGGTCTTAGGAGTCAGCCTCGGTGGGCGGCGACCTGGCGAATGACAACCTATAGGGTTGGGTGCCTAGGACTTATAGAGTGCATAGGTCTTAGGTGTCGGCCTCAGTGGTGGCAACTTGGCAAATGACAACCCATAGGGTTGGGTCCCTAGGGCTTATAGAGTGCCTAGGTCTTAGGAGTCGGCCTCCGTGGGTGGCAACCTAGCGAATGACAATCCATAGGGTTGGGTGCCTAGGGCTTATAGAGTCCCTAGGTCCTAGGTGTCGGCGTCGGTGGGCGGCGACCTGGCAAATGACAACCCATAGGGTTAGGTGCCTAATGCTTAAAGAGTGCCTAGGTCTTAGGCTTTCTGCTTTAATCCATCAGGGGGAGGACGGGTGCCTTGACTCAGCCTAACGAGTGGGGATATCCAAGCTCGACTTTGTGAGAGGAGTGTGTTCGTCTAGCTGAGTGAGTTAGGTCACCTGTCTTGTCTGGACGAGAAAGGTTCCTTGATTCGATGTGATGAGAAGGGTTCCTTTACTCGATTGGATGAGAAGGTTCCTTGACTCAGCCCAGCAAGAAGGGTCACCTGAACTCAACTTAGTAGGAAAACTACTTCAACTCAGCTAAGGGAGTAGGATGTCATGACTCATTTCGGGGGAGAAGGATGCCTCGCCTTAGTAAGTTTATCGCGAATGCACTGATGTTTCTGTCATAGTTTGAAACAAGCTGAACATAATAATTAGTTGCTAAATTCATTCATAATGAAATCAAAAGACAAACAAAACTTGAAATACCAGATTACTGAAAGAACTTCTTAAGGTGTTCTATGTTCCGAGGATGCTGCAATATTCTCCCTTCTGGGCTCATTAGTTGGTATGTGCCAAGTCGTATCTCTTCGAGGACGGTGTATGGCCCTTCCTAATTGGTTGCTAGCTTGATGCACTTAGTATCCTTGTCGAAAGCGGCCTTCCTCAGATCGCGATCACGGACACAAAATCTCCTTGGTCGAATCCTGCTGTTGTAGCACTTGGCGACTCGTTGTTGGCTGATAATCTGTTTGTTCAGCGCCTTGGCTCGAACCTCGTCTATAAGATCCAGTTCCACGTGGAGCCCCGCAGAGTTGGAGTCTTTGTCAAAGTATTGTAGACGAATGGTAGGCATGCCGACTTCGACAGGGGTTACTGCCTCAGCTCCGTAAGCCAATCAGAAGGGGATTTTGTCAGTGGAGTTCTTGTGAGTCGTGCGGTAGGACCATAAGATGCTAGGTAGCTCTTCGACCTAGTTTCCAACTGCTTTGTCGACTTTCTTTTTCAAGGCTTGGAGGATGCATTTGTTAGCAGCTTCGGCCAACCCGTTGCATTTGTGGTGTGCGACTGAGGCGAATTTGAGTCCGATCCCCCATTCTTCGCAAAAATCTTGGAACCCCATGCTATTGAACTGAGTGCCGTTATCCGTGATGAATGATCGAGGGACATCAAATCGGCACACGATCGACTTCCAAATGAAGCTAGTTACATTAGCCTCTCCTATCTTTGCTAGGGGTTCCGTCTCAATCCACTTGGTGAAGTAGTCGATGACGACAATAAGAAATTTTCGCTACCTGGAAGTGAGTGGGAGAGACCCTAGTATGTCCAACTCCCACTAGGTAAAAGGAATGGGGCTCAACATGGGAGTTAGCTTGGTGGGAGTGGCTCACAGAACCTGTGAGAAGAACTGGCACTTTTTACAAGTCGAGGCAAGCTTCCGCGAGTCGGCTATTATTGTAGGCCAATAATATCCCTGCCGAATGACTTTCTGGGTGAGTTTTCTCGCCCCTGGGTGATTTTCGCAGGTGCCTTCATGAATCTTCTTTAGGACGTAGCTGGCTTCATTAGGCTGTAGACACCAGAGGTATGGCCCCACACCGTTATTGGAGTAGGACAATTGATAGAGCTGTCCGTCAATGATAAGGTAACTGCAAGGGTTTCTTTGCAAGTTTCTAGCCTCAACAGCATCCTGGGGTGTGGCTCCATTTGCTAAGAATTAGATGATGGGGTCCATCCAGCAAGGCCCTAGCGTATCGTCGGTCTGCATGACATCAGTGAGGATTTTTGCAATGCTAGGGTAGGGGAGAGTGTCGTTCTAGATAGGCCCTAAGCAGCCCACAAAGCTGGTCGACGCTAGTTTTGACAGAGAGTCTACTTGGGCATTGTGGGCTCGTGGAACCTGAGTGACTTTGAAATTGGCCAGTTGTGCTAGCAACTTCTTAGCCAACTGCAAGTACTGGGCCATCCTCTCGTCATTGGCCACATATCTCCCGTTCACTTGATGGACTACAAGTTCAGAGTCTGCTAATATGTATAAGTTCTCAGCTTTGGCCGCAAGAGTGGCTCGGAGGCTAGCGACGGGTTCTTCATATTCAGCCTTCAGTAGCCACCAAGAGGCAACTCTTGTGAGTCGTACTTAGGGGCGGAGCCGACAGTGTGAGTCATCACCTTTGTGTCTCACTCTATCGTAGGTGCTAGCTAATCAGAGAGCATTGACTCTAATTGCTCATCCTCGAGCGAGGTGGACTCTATGAGGAAATTCGCAAGGGCTTGCACCTTGATGGTCAGCCGAGGCTCAAATTGCACATCATATTCGCTAAGCTCGATTGACCACACAACCATTCTTCCTAACGTGGTCGGGCTTACCATAGCTTTCTTCAGAGGCAGGTGAGTGCACACAACAATTGAATGCACTTGGAAGTATGGACAGAGCTGACGAGTGGTTGTGATGAGAGCAAAGGATGCTTTCTCGATCAAAGGGTAGTTCAGCTTCCCTAGTCTAAGAATCCGGCTAACATAATATACCATCCTCTGAACGTTGCCTTCTCCTCAAACTAGGATGAAGCTGACGGCCTTGGGGGTGATGGCTAGGTATAGATACAGGGTCTCTCCCTCTAAGGGTTGGCTTAGTAGCGGCTTGTGCTCAAGTACGCTTTGAATTACCTGAATGCATTGCAGCACTCCTCCTCTGAGGGTTCGCCTAGTAGCGGCTTGTGCTCAATTCCATGAATGCATTGCAGCACTCCTCTGTCCATTCCATCTTGTTCTTGGGAGCCTTCATTCCTCTTAGTATCTTAAAGAAAGGGAGACTTCTCTTGGCCGTCTTTGAGAGAAGGTGCCCCAAGGCGGCTATCTTGCCATTGAGCTTCTAGATGTCCCTCATGGTGCGCGGCTCTGGTAGCCGCTCGATGGCTGCTATTTTCTTAGGGTTGATTTCAATGCCTCGCTCGTTGATCATGAACCTGAGAAATTTCCCTGGCTGTACTCCAAAGGCGCATTTGGCTGGATTGAGCTTCATGCGGTAACGTCTCAGGGTAGAGAACATTTCGCTGAGGTCAGCTATGTGCGCCGAGGCTAGTTTTGACTTCACCAGGATATCATCCACATACACTTCCACGTTACTGTCAATTTGGGGCTGAAAGATTTTGCTGACCAATCTTTGATATGTCGCTCCTGTGTTCTTGAGACTAAAAGGCATGACTTTGTAGCAATAAGTCCCTTGGTCGGTGACGAAAGACATCTTCTCTTGGTCATGCTCCGCCATGAGGATCTGGTTGTAGCCAGAGAAGACATCCATGAAGCTTAACAACTCATGATCCACACTCTCGTCCACCAACTGGTCCATGCACGGTAGCAGATAGCTATCTTTCGGGCAGGCCTTGTTGAGGTCGGTGTAATCTACACACATCCTCCACCTATTGTCAGCCTTTTTCACCAAGACCACATTAGACAACCATTTTGGGTATTGCACCTCGTGGATGAAACCGGCCTTCATGAGTCGGTCAACTTTCACTGCTGCCACTCTGGTCCTTGATGCCTCTTCTTTTGTCGAACTGGCAGGGATGCCTGGCATATCCTCTAGGCCCCAGGCGAACACATCAAGGTTCACAAGGAGGAAGGAAATCAATGCTTCCCGCAAAGGTCCTGCGAGGTTTGAACCTATCTTGAGTGTCCGCTCGCCTCTATTGTCAATTAGGACTTTATGTAAGTCTTTGACGGAAGTCGTCCTCTCTCTTTCTATTTTCTTCTTGGGCATTGTGGGCTTGAGGAACCTGAGTGACCTTGAAATTGACCAGTTGAGCTAGCAACTTCTTGGCCAACTCCAAGTACTAGGGCATCCTCTCATCCTTGGCCACATATCTCCTGTTGACTTGATGGACTACAAGTTGGGAATCTGCTAATATGTATAAGAGCAGCTCGGTGGCTGGCGACGAGTGCTTCATATTCAGCCTTCTGTAGCCACCAAGAGGCAACTCTTGTGAGTCGTACTTAGGGGTGGAGCCAACAGTGCTAGTCATCACCTTTGTGTCTCACTCTGTTGCAGGTGCCAGCTGATCAGAGAGCATTGAATCCAATTGCTCATCCTCGAGCGAGGTGGACTCTATGAGGAAATCCGCAATGGCTTGCACCTTGATGGTCGGCCGAGGCTCAAATTGCACATCATATTCGCTAAGCTTGATCGACCACACCACCATTCTTCCTGACGTGGCCGGGCTTCCCAGAGCTTTCTTCAGAGGCAGGTGAGTGTGCACAACAATTGAATGCACTTGGAAGTATGGACGGAGCTGACGAGCGGTTGTGATGAGAGCGAAGGATGCTTTCTCAATCAAAGGGTAGTTCAGCTTCCCCACTCTAAGAATCCAGCTAACATAATATACCGTCCTCTGAACGTTGCCTTCTTCTCAAACATGGACGGAGCTGACGGCCTCGGGGGTGATGGCTAGGTAGAGATATAGGGTCTCCCCCTTTGAGGGTTGGCTTAGTAGCGGCTTGTGCTCAAGTACGCTTTGAATTCCCTAAATGCATTACAACACTCCTCATTCCACTCCATCTTCTTCTTGGGATCCTTCGTTCCACTCAGTATCTTAAAGAAAGGAGACTTCTCTTGGTCGACTTTGAGAGAAAGCGCCACAAGGCGGCTATCTTGCCATTGAGCTTCTGGATGTCCCTCATGATGCGCGGCTCTGGTAGCCTCTCGATGGCTGCTATTTTCTCAGGGTTGATTTCAATGCCTTGCTCGGTGATCATGAACCCAAGGAATTTCCCTGGCTATACTCCAAAAGTGCATTTGGCTGGATTGAGCTTCATGCGGTAACGTCTTAGGGTAGAGAACGTTTCGCTGAGGTCGGCTACGTTCGCCGAGGCCAGTTTTGACTTCACCAGGATATCATCCACATACACTTCCACGTTACTGTCAATTTGGGGCTGAAAGATTTTGCTGACCAATCTTTGATATGTCGCTCCTGTGTTCTTGAGACTAAAAGGCATGACTTTGTAGCAATAAGTCCCTTGGTCGGTGACGAAAGACATCTTCTCTTGGTCATGCTCCGCCATGAGGATCTGGTTGTAGCCAGAGAAGACATCCATGAAGCTTAACAACTCATGATCCACACTCTCGTCCACCAACTGGTCCATGCACGGTAGCAGATAGCTATCTTTCGGGCAGGCCTTGTTGAGGTCGGTGTAATCTACACACATCCTCCACCTATTGTCAGCCTTTTTCACCAAGACCACATTAGACAACCATTATGGGTATTGCACCTCGTGGATGAAACCGGCCTTCATGAGTCGGTCAACTTTCGTTGCTGCCACTCTGGTCCTTGATGCCTCTTCTTTTGTCGAACCGGCTTGGTGTGTCGGTCGACGGAGAGCTCATGGCTGATGACGTCAGGAGGAATGCCTGGCATATCCTCTAGGCCCCAGGCGAACACATCAAGGTTCAACAGGAGGAAGGAAATCAATGCTTCTCGCAAAGTCCTGCGAGGTTTGAACCTATCTTGAGTGTCCGCTCGCCTCTGTTGTCAATTGGGACTTTATGTAAGTCTTCGACGGGAGTCGTCCTCTCTCTTTCTATTTTCTTCTTGAGCTGGAGAATCGTCTTCTCAATCAGCATGGTCTGGGCCACCCCCTTTCCCTTGGTTGAAAGCACATAATTGGCTTGGGCTTCCCGCTGATCACTCTTGACGACACCCACTACTTCAGGTGTCAGGAACTTAATCATCTGGTGATAAGTGGAGGGGATATCCCGCAAGTGATGGAGGGCGGTTCGGCTTAATATAACATTGTGGGCTGACTTAATGTCTATTACGACAAATTGGACATCGACTGTCAACTAGCAGGGGCGTTGACCGACGGTCAGGGGAAGCATGATTAACCCTTCCGGTAGCTGGGAGTGCCTTGTGAAGCCAATGAGTGGGCCTCTGGAGGGTAGAAGCTTGGACCCATCAAGGCCCATGCGGTTGAATGCGTCTAGAAACAGGATGTCGACGGAACTCCGTGTATCGACCATGATTCTCTTCACCTCAAAGCCATCAATATTGGCCGTCATGACAATAGGACCGCTATGTGGCATCTCGACACCTTCCAAGTCTTCTTCACTGAACAAAATGGGCGTACTCATCTGAGGCTTCTTATCACAGCTTTCTACACACAGAGGGCATTTAGCGTATCTCTTGTGAGTGTTGTTGGATTCTCCACTGAGGGTAGGACCCCCATTCATGGTATGAATGACACCCTGGTTGCTTGGACCTGCATCCTAACGACTAGGTTCTGGCTGGGGCCAAGGTGACCGGAAGCGGGGCCTCCGTTCGTCCCTCCTAGGAGGGGGTCTCTCTTGGCTTCTTGGGTGACTAAGTTCTTCAGGAATCCTCTCTAGATAAGGTCTTCAATGTCTCACTGGAGGATGCTGCAGTCGCTAGTATCATGGCCATGGTCCTTGTTGTATCGATAAAACAGTTGCATGTCCCTTTGGCGAGGGTCCGATTGCATCAGCAGGGGAGGCGTAGTAAGGAGCCCTACTCCTTGTGCTTTGTTAAGGGCCCTAGAGAGAGATATGCTAAGGACTGTGAAGACAGGTAGGGGAAGGATCGCCCTCCTCTCGCCTCTCCTGTCGAACTCATCATTGCGATTGTTATTCCTGGCGAGGGGGTTCCTCGAGACATTCCTTGGCTCTTCATGCCCTAAAGGGATTATAGGCTGAATTGATTGGTGGCATCGGGACCAGTGTTGCGGCTGGCACAACTAATGTAGCTGGCTGGACCAACATAGAGGGAGCTGACGTAGTGTGGGGGATGGCCAATGGTGTGGGGACTGCACCCTGATTAGACTCGGCTATCGCTGTAGCGGCTTTGTAAGCCTCATCATCCTCTATGTTCACGTAGCCGTGGGCTTTGGCCATCAAGTGCTCATAATTCCTAGCAGGTTTCCTAGCGAGGGCCTTGGACAGGTCGCCTGACCGCAAGCCGACTCCCAGGGTCACCATGGCGACTCGGCTCCCTGAGTTTTCCACTTCCAGCCTCTTCACTTAGAATCTCTTAAAATAAGGCTTGAGATCCTCACCTGGCTTTTGCTTAGTGTGTATGAGCACGTGGGGAGGCAGCTTAGGCTTGGAGTCAGCCAAAAAGTGATGGATGAATTTTTAGCTGAGCTCCTCAAAGCTTCTAATGGACTTCTTCTCCAAGGCATTCCACCACACCTTGGCGCTCCCCGTCAATGTGACCGAGAAGCAGCGACAGATGGTCGCCTTAAGTGCTTGCAGCAAACTCATCGTATCAAAGCAATTCTGGACATGCTCTGTCGGATCTCCCTCGCCTTTGTATTTATCTATGGTCAGCATTTTAAATTTCTTGACTGGCACCTTCATGATTATGTTAGTGAAAGGGGTATTTCCCTTGATGGCGACAGCAACCGGCCTATAAGCCTGGTTGCAGTCGCTCGCCTGCTCATGAGCTGTGGGATTTGTTCTCGTGCGTCCTGCACTAGGGAGCCTTGAAGCTTCTGTGGCAGAATCTGATTAGCGGCGGCTAGGGCTAGGGCTCT
Organism: Asparagus racemosus; assembly: GCA_037177215.1. Classification (NCBI taxonomy): domain Eukaryota; kingdom Viridiplantae; phylum Streptophyta; class Magnoliopsida; order Asparagales; family Asparagaceae; genus Asparagus; species Asparagus racemosus. The sequence continues at coordinate 12,699 of JBAKGM010047270.1, forward strand.
CAGCTGTCGCCTCTTAGATTTGAATTAGGCGAGTAGGGTTACCGCGAGGAGCTGGCGATGCTTGCACCGGCTGGGATGGGAACTCCTGGCAGTCCCTTCTAGGCCTGACGCTATGGGGAGTCTCCGACAGAGGAATATACTGCATGGGGAGAGGATGGGCCCTGTTGGGGGTGGAATAATGGCTGGCAGACAGCAGGGGCGCAGTCGAAGTTGCTTGCTGCACTACGGGAGCTGGGAAACGACTGAAGAGTTCGTCTGTGAAGCGAAAGCCTTGAGCTATGCTTGTACTACTTGTGTGATCTTCTCTGTGGATTTTTAGAGCTGGGCTTGGGTAACGTAGCGCATTGGTAAGTTTCCCAGCCTGGTAAGATCATCAGTGCTAGACATGGTTGCTAGAAGAGAGAAGGATGCCCCACAGTGGGCGCCAAACTGTTGATGCTCAGATTACACAGTCACTAATCTTCGTTGGATTAGAGTTTAGGAGAGTGGGGTCCGCTTCCTCTCCTAATGCCTAGTGGTTCTGTTCGTTGGTAGTCTTTCCGGCTTCGGAGGAGAACCTGTGAAAAAGGGCGAAGCTGGGATCTCCTGTGGTCCCTCCAACGATCAAGTTAGTGTGGGTTCTTTGAGAAAAGAGAGAAAGTAAAGATATTATTTAAGAGGAGTTCTCTGGGTTAGGGTTCCTTACCTTACTTGTTATCGAATTCTCTATTTGTATAGGAGTTGGAGGGTACTTTGGTCACTCTAGCTGGTGTTGTGCTAAAGAGTGTGTTAGCTTTATTCTTACGTGTGTTGATTCAATGATTGAACAGGAACAGGTAGTGGAGGTTGCACCGGACAGCCTTGACAGGTGTCAATTAGAGATTAGCATGGGAGTTAGCACTGCTCCCTCGGTATTAATGGGGATGGGATTAGTTATACACGCAGCCAGAGGGGTTTGAGGTGCCTTAATTACCATGTGAGATGGAGGAATCAAGGCATTGATCACGCGTTTAATGTGATATCGATGCGTTATGGGACCCAAACTTCATACAACCGTCACCTGGGGACGAGAGCTTGAGTTGGTAGAGTGGGGAATGGTGTGCCATCTGAGAGACCAGCTAACACCACCATTCGCGTCGTCCATTGAGGCAGTCAGGTGAGAGGACGCTTGGTCTCCTCCTCCGAATCGCTCCATGGGGGTAGTCGACTGAGGAGTCGAAGGGAACGGCTAGTACTGCTATTCACGTCGTCCACGAAGGTAGACGGGTGAGAGAATGACTGGTCCCGTCCTCCGAGTCGCTCCATGGGGGTAGTCGATTGAGGAGTCGAAGGGAACGGCTAGTACTGCCATTCGCGTCGTACATGAAGGTAGTCGGCTGGGGGACGACTGGTATCGACTTTCGAGTTGTCAACGGGATTTTGGTAAATGTGCTCTAAGTTCGCTTTCTTATCTTAAGCGCTACAACTCCTCCCAAAATTCAAGGGTTAACAATTAAAAAATGTCCAGGACCACAACAATTCTATTTCCCTGTTTTTATTTTCCAAAATATGCAACTAAATCTTGGAGGAACGGAACTAGTTTAATTTTTTTTATGATTTTTAGATTGCTCCATTGTCCTTAAAATGATCATGTTTAGGATAATGTGCTAGAGAACTAATTAATAGAAGGATAATTTGATAATTATGCTATTCTTAAGTGGTTTGATAGGTTATGCTTATGAATTCTGGAATTACTACCGAATTGTTAATTTTTTCATGATTGGTAATTTTACTTAGATTAAAATTTCATAGGTTATGCTTCACTTAAGTGGTTTGATAGTCAATGCTTAATAAATCTAAAGTAAAATATGATAAAAGAAAGTTGTTCATAAATACTAAATGAAATTAACTAGTGGATTCAATTCTAGATTTCTATCTTCACTAGTTGATTTTCTCCATATTTTTACTTGTTTTGATTTTTCCTCTTTTTGGTTAATTTTTCTTGTAATGCCTGGAAGTATATAAAAATTGGGTGTGACCCGATTGTAATAAGGAGAGTCAACCTACTCTATTCCTATATACACACTCCTGTAATGTACAACAATACTGAAGAACAGAATTAAACTAGCGAAAATATACATACAACACCTAGAATCATAAGGTTGACAATAGAATACCAGAATAGCAAAAAGCTAAAGGGAACAATAATATAGTACAAAGTCTTATAATAACTACAATAAATATTAGTACATGTCTGATATGGCAAAAGTACTATAAAAGTAAATACAAAATAACTCCTTCTATGATTACCACAAGAGCTAATCTTCCATGCCAAGGTCAGTGATCCCATTGCCCTTGCCAACAGTAGGACCTAGGAATGGATGCAAAAAATAGGGGTGAGACTAAGGCCCAATAGGCAACCATAAAAATCCCGGGTACAATATAAGGGGATAAATGAAAGGAATATACATTGACATTCAAAATTGAATGAATAAACCTCAACAATAAGCTACCAATACTCATATCCTATCATTAATCGAAATGAAATAATAGATGTCAATATGAATAATGAAGCTCTAATATTCAGGATTCCAAACCTTCCCAATCATGGGATATATTAATAAACCATGCATGCCTTTATATACCCACCGGTGAGTGTCCTCACATAGGGCATGTTCCCACCAGGACTCACTTTCATTACCACCCACCTCACACAAGGCATAATCCATGAATATAGAGTATCAACAACCAACAAATGAAAGAATACTATCATTCTCAGCAATGGAATCATCAAAGCATGTCAAATTGCCACAATGTAATCATTCAAAGAATATCAATGATATAATATTGAAATGAATAAATAACAAGATAGCAATAGTAAGCAATCAATAAATAGCCCACACATTGGTTGATTCAAATAAGAATATTATGAAAGCAATAAGATATACAATGGAGTATCGCAAATCAACTCGCAATAATTTCAAGAAAGTTAGCAATCAAACTCTCAAAGAATTGAGAGGAAACAATAAAAGGTTACCTATATAAAATTCTAATCATCTAGGTCTTGGTTATCTTCCTAGCTTATAACTACATGCTATGCTTGAGATGATAATACTCAACATTTATGATATGCACAAACCGAAAATGCAATGTACATATGTAGCAAATTGAGATGGATGGATAGGGAAGCAACTGATATCAAAAATTTATGAAACTAATGTCTTTTTGGTTGTGTCTAGTTTTCAGTACAATAGGTGGTTTGCCAGATTATATCTCTGGTTATACACAAATATGGAGGACACGCACAAACTGTAACAATAGACCATTTGGCAGATTCAAGAGCATGATTGAGGGGCCAAATGACATCTAAAATTAGTGAAAAAAGTTTAAATCGTCCCTATACAAGTATAGTTTTGGCAACAAGAAGAATCTTCTGGATGCAAGCTTCTTAGAGGAAGTTATACTCTCTACACTGCATAAGGGTCAGGATTTCTGGCTTGTGCTAGTATAGAAAATACCCTCATAACTTTCTAACTCTATTAGGTATAAGTTATAATCAAAATGTAACAATAATTATGGAATCATTGAAGCTTGTCGAATTGCCACAATATAATCATTCAGAGAATATCAATGATAAAAAACCAAAATGAACGAACAATAGGATAGTAATAGTTAAGCAATCAACAAATAGCACATGCATTAAGTGATTCAAATAGGAATATTTTGATGGCAATAAGATATACAACTGACCATTCAATATCAAGTCATAGGATTTTAAGAAAATAATCAATCGAACTCTCAAAAGAATTAGGAGGGAACAATAAAAGTTTACCTACCACTCATACCGGGTTCCTCAGTATCGATGAACGAATCCAAGGTTATTGCTCTTGTCTACACATACATGTATATCCACATAAGATTCTAATCAACTAGGTCTTGGTCATTTTCCTAGCCTATAACAACATGCTATGCTCGAGAAGGTAAATCTCAACCCTTATGATATACACAAATAACGAATGTAGTGTTCATGTAGCAGATAGATATGGATTGATGGGAGAGCAATTGATATCCAAAATTTATGAAACTAGTGCCATATAATTTTTGCTTATGTCCCATTTTCAGTACAATAGGTAGTTTTCAAAATTAAATCATATAGCTCAAGTTATAATCGGAACATGTAGGACATACACAAACCGTAACTACGGGCTATTTTAGCAGATTCAAGTGCTTGATTGAAGGGCAAATGATATTGAAACAAAGTTTAAATTGTTCCTATACAAGTG
>JBAKGM010047303.1:0-13742 GCA_037177215.1 Asparagus racemosus
CATAAGAGGTATTGGGATGCCTAGGAAGATTGTGTCTTCTGACACTAGATTCATTTTGCCCACCCCCCACCCCCCCCCCCCCAGTCTTGATCTTTCCACTTTTGAGCATATTTTGAGATAGTGGGACCAGAATTTTTTTTATCTTCACAGATTCGAAAACTAGAAAAGACATTGAGTGCTCATTCAAGTTTGAATGGGCTGTGAGTCATGCATGGTTCACCAATGAGGGGGATTTTGTTGGCCCCAACCGAGATCGAAACAATCGCATTTGAAAAGGGTATTTTACCAAAAATGAGGATGACAGCAGTGAGTCTACCCAGCACCTACCAGACACTATATTGAGGATCTAGTCATGAAGCTTGTATGATCTACTAAGCGAGAAGATGTAAAGGTCTTTGTCCTATTGTAGTTCTTGTATCGGTTGAGCATGATCTGATGTCCTAGCAGTGCTCTTGACATACCAAGACACTTGTTCAAGTTTGTTGATAGTATTGAACAAGTATAGAACGATGCTTGTGGACCTATATTTTCAACCAGACAAACGCAACAATTGAAGCGTTATTGAGGGGCCCAAGAACAGGAAAGAAACTTTTATATCTGCAAGGGTGTACCTAGCTTGTGTCTGTAAGTATTCCTACTAGTTATTATTAAGAGCAATAACTAGATGTTATGCTTATTTCTTAATTGTGAATGGTATTTATTAGTTGTTAGGTATAGTAGTTACTTGTTAAGTATATAGTTTGGTTGTTAAGATTTCAGATTGTTTGTTAATGTTTCAGATTGGTTGTTAAATTTATTACTTAGTTGTTAAGGTTGTTATTATTTAAAAGATTTATAATTTTCTATTTCTCTCATGTGCCGTTGTGGTGCTCTCAACTGACTGGTACCAAGAAGCCGGCATGTAAAAGTACGTCAAGATTTGCTCTCACAAATTGGGTGAGACTGGGAGAAGTCGGTGGTTCACTAAGAACAGTCACAGTTGAAGCTAAAGCACTGCAAGCAACGATGAAGCTTCTAGAGTTACATGACCAAGTTCAAAGAGGGGAGAAAGTTTTTAAAGAACGAGGGAGAGATTTGCTGAAGGAGGAGCAGGAGAAGGAGAAAGAGAAGAAGAAAAAAGAAAGAGAAGGAGAAGGAGAAGAAGAAGGAAAAGGAGGAAAGAACTGTAAGGAAAGTATGGAAAGAGAATAATGACAAGGAGAAGATTGAGACTGGTAGGGCACATAGCCCAGGACAGTTTATCCCCAAAACAAATATCAGAAGGGGATCAGAAGATGTTAACAATCTTCCTGTATAGGTAAGCATTGTAGTTGTTACTGATTACTTGTGAAGTATATCTTTTTGTTGTAAATGTTATCTCTTAGTTGTTAATGATTTTTTATTGATACAGTATCTGTCTATTGCTTATGTTATTTCTCAGAACATTGACGAAGCCATCAAGCAACATGATGAGGAATTGGTCAACTGTAATTGCCTCAACAACTGAGGTTTTAAAAGAGAATCGCGATGATCAATCAAATATTACGTCACGACATGGAGAAACAAAGTTTAAAGATCAAAGAGCTTCTGTGGAGAAAAGATAGCTACTCTATCTGCATAAGTGACATGACTGAAACAGGAGTTGAGGAATGCAAAAGGAAGAAGTCAGACTTCATATAAGAAAGTGGCGCACAAAACGGGGATGTGGAAGGAAGAGGTGTCAAATATTGAGAAGGTGTCAAAAGTGATGGAGGAGCAAACTACCACATGTTAGCTAAGTTTATTATTAATTATTAAGTTTAAAGTGTTGTTATTAAGTTTACAAATTAGTTGTTAAGGTTAGGACTTTGTTGTTAAGTATATGGATTGATTGTTAAGGTTATATATTAGTTATGAAGATTATAGTTTTTTGTTAAGGTTATAGCTTTTTTATTAAGTATATAGACTATTTGTTAAGGTTAGAGATTGGTAATTAAGCATAATGTTTTTTATTAATTATAGTTGGAAAAGCTTAAGTAATTATTTTTTATGTCAGGCACTCCATCCAAGACAGGCACTCCACCTTATATGGAGATTGAGAGGGAAGTCCCGCCACCAGAGGTTGATTTTTTTGTTGATGATGGAGGAAATATGATAGAAGATGATGAAGTTTCCTTTAAGTGCTAGGATGGAGGAAATAAAAAGTAATAAGAGAAAGAGGAATACAAGTGTGATCGAACCCTTTGAGAGAAGAAGAACCAGAAGAAACGTTAAGCCTTCAAAACATGTTGTTATCCCTTATATTGAAGTGAAGAAGAAGACAATTAAAGATAAGAAAAATGTGGGGAAAAATAATAGAGTGGAAGTGAGATATGATGAGGATATGCTGTCTGCCAAGCTACATGGTGATGCCCTTGAAATTTAGAAGACCTTTGTGAATTCTCCCATGCTTGAGGAAGAAGAAAGGCTGTTGAAAGATTAAACGCTGGGATTCTCTTTTTTTAAAGGCTTCATGATTAAATTTTATGATGAGTACCCCACAATTCTGCATAATTTTAAGAACTCGGAAGATGTTGCTGTCAAATTGACAGAAGAGGAGAATAAAATTCTCAATCATTTCTGTATTTGCAGGTGCAATAAGTAAGTATTTAGCTCAAATTTTAAATTTATTGATTTGTTGTTAAGGTTATCTACTAGTTATTAAGGTTATCTCCTAGTTGTGAAGATCACCAATTGGTTGTTAGAGTTATAGAGTGGTTGTTAGAGTTTACATTGCATTTGTTAAGGTTACATATTAGTTGTTAATCTTACAGATTGGTTATTAACGTTAGCTATTTGTTGTTAAGGGTTATTAATTATTTTTGTAGATTATTTAATGTGTATAGATCTTGATGGTCATCTATTGATTGATTTGAACTGCTTAGCATCCTACGTGGTGGTTGACTTGATGATTCCATAAGATTTATATTATGCCATAAATTTATTCTTACTAACTACATACAAAATTATTTATTTATTTGTTAGCATCTTCTAGGTTTCTATTATTTATTTGTTGTTTATCATCTTGTTGGTTACTAAAGCATTGATAGACATGCTACGTGAATGGCTGGATATGTCTCAGAATGAAGCATTAACCAAAATAATATGGACTATCTCTATATTCTTTTCCATAAGTATTTATATCTGAAGAAGGTAAGTCTATTTTAATCTATGGTAGACGTGTCTGACCAGTTTAATTCTTGATTACGGCACAAAATACATGCCAAAGAAGTTGACCATGAGGATACTTGTATCCCATATACTTTGAAACCACGCCCTTAAGAAATTTTCTTTTTGATGTTCATTCTTTCAAATCTTTTATATCCTACAAATTAATCTATCAAATCACTGAAATTGATATTAGGTGTAACATTTTCTTTGAGTTATTTAGATTTGGTTCCCAATGTTTTAAATATCCGCTGATAAACTGATATTATCGGCAATTTATCAGTTTTGGGGGCCTTCTGCTGTGATAAGTTTGATTCTAAATTGGTTTTCATTTTTGGATGTTTATCGCCGGTAATTCATTGATAAAGTGAGTTATTGGCCGATACTGTTGGCCTAAAAATTAGACTTATCGGCCTTTGGTTTGTGTTTTGATTTTGGGCAACAGGCACTTATTCAATGCGTTAATATTCTAATAGTTCCCATTGTCCAACATGATCATTGGCATCTCCTTCAAGTTGATCTACAAAATAATGTTGTCAAACATTATAGCTTCTTAAAAGATCAATCTGGACGTAGAGAATCTATACTCAACATGATTAAATACTTTAACTATATGAAAGCTGGTTTTGGCGAGAATAATGTCTTCCTCGTTTTCAAAGATGAATTAGCTCCATGTGAGGAACAAAAAGGATCGTAAGTTTTCTGAAACTATATCTTTTGCAATTTTATATATGTATGGTTAAATTTATGATTTAGTTGTTAAGGTTATAGTCTGTTGTTATCCTTAAAGCGTAGTTGCTAAGTTTATAGTTTAGTTGTTAACCATACAGATTAGTTGTTAACCTTACAGAGTGGTTGTTAAGATTACAGTTTAGTTGTTAACCTTACAGATTGGTTGTTAATGTTACAGTTTAGTTGTTAACTATACAAGTTGGTTGTTGATCTTATTGACTGATTGTTAAGATTACAGTTTAGTTGTTAACCTCACAGCCCAGTTGTTGAGATTAAAGATTGATTGTTAAGGTCACAGTTTAGATGTTAACATTTCTATTTTGTTAATGTGGGGAGTGGTTGTTAATGATTTATATACGTTTATATCTAGGTATGACTGCGGGATTTACGTGTACCTGTATATAAAAGATATTCTTAAAGGAAGAGACATCCTACACCTCACGCATGAAGATCACTCTACATGGGTCATATGAGGAAAGCTAGCTGCTTATTTACTAATTGAAGGGAGAATGAAGAAAAAACTTATCAATAAACTTGATGATGATGATCTCGAAAGATTTGAACCACAATGTAAAGAAGCATCAGTAGATGGATTATAGGCTTGTTCGATAGTGTTAAAAATAATTTTAAATGGTTCTCAAAACACTCCTAATTGTTGTAAATATTATACTTGTAAATATTTTTTTTTTATGGCCTAACATTCTGCTCTATTATGATAGCTAAACTTTTACATTAACAAGTAATTTATAATGTTCACAACTAACCCATAAGGTTAACATCCAATACATAAGGTTAACATCCAATAAATAAAGTTAACAGCCAATCCATAAGGTTAACATCCAATGCATAACGTTAACAACCAATCCAAAAGGGTAACATCCAATACATAAGGTTAACATCCAATCTAAAAGGTTAATATCCAATACATATGGCTAGCTACTAATACAAATGATTGACAACTAACTCTAAACCTTCACAACTAGATAGGCTCGTCGCATATTGCTTGATTGTGACACTCCATTTGGCATCGAGAGTACTTAGTAGGCTGGGTATTCAGTGACCTGTTGTTCCTTGGTCTAGTACGTGGTATTCCACATCTTTTTTTAGTAAGGCGAGACTTTAACCGATAGTCTTTTGGTGGTACAACGCGCTTCTCGTAATTTAAAATAGGAAAGATGATTGGTTCATAACTTCTTCTGAATACTTCAATAGTCATAAACTAATTACAATAATGATAAATATCTTGTCCCATCCAAGTAATTACAGCATAAGCATATTTACAAGGAATGCGTGTGATATCCCAGGTCCTGCATGAATATGTCCATTTCTTCAAATCTACATGACAAGTTTTATTAGATTTTACCTCCACAATATCTTCTATTGAATTTTTAACATATAAGCAGCTTCTTAGATGAATATTATCACTCAATACTATCTTAGCTTCTGGACATAAGTATCCAGTTAATTTTACTGTCATAAGCCTTCTATCATGTATGCACTTCATGATTTGCTTTCGTATCGTCTCCACCAAAGGTAAGATTTGTAACATTCATGCCTTTCTTATTCAATTGTTGAAGGACTCTGTGATGTTTGAAGTAACATGGCCATACCTATAAATCACGTAAAAAACTCATAAGTTTGACAACTAATATGTAACGTTAACAACTAGTGTGTAACTTAACAAGTTAACTGTAACTTAACAACTAACGTTTATCCATAACAACTAAACTATAACCTTAACAACGAAGCTGTAAACTTAACAATTAATGTGTATACTTAATAATCACACTGTAAACTTAACAACTAACATAGAAACTTAACAACTACACTGTAAACTTAACAACTAAACTGTAACATTAACAACTGCGATGTAAACTTAACAATTATGCTGTGAACTTAACAACTATATTGTAAACTTAACAACCAACCTGTATGGTTAACAACTAAAATTTAACCTTAATAACTAACCAAAAACTCGCTAACAAGCTAAATTAAACAATAGTATCATACCTTCTACTAGGGAAATAAGCATTTGCCCATCTCTCTGGAGAGTAGTTCATTACACTAACATAAACCCTTTTATCTATAAAGGCCAAATTTTTCATGTAATCATCCCATTCAGCAATTGTGAACTTATAAGCCACAGATTGTAACAAGTCACCTAATATTTGAGTGATATTTGCTTTATGACCCAACTCCTTCATCTTTTTTTTTCAAAATTCTCGACTAGATGGAGAACACCCCTAGAATGTAATGCATTTGAAAAGAATTCTTCGACCGCTACTCTAATACCCTTGTCGGCATTAGAAATTATGACCAGTTGATGTGGGAGATTGTAAGGATGTTTTCTATCATATAGTATGGACCACACTCCTGGTAAGAACCACTTCCAATTTTCCTCATTCTCTCGGTCGCATACTCAATAAGCAAGAGGAAATATTTCTTGGTTGCTATCTGATTCTATGGCACTAAGTAATATACTTCTGTAGCGGTCTTTAAGAAATGTTTCATCCTAAAATAACAGAGGCCTGCATCCAGTAATGAACCCTCGAATACAAGCATTATTGCTTATGAACAAACACCTAAACCCCCCCCCCCCCCTTCATAATCATCAATGACAATACAACTTTACGGATTAGTAGCTAGAACCACGGCTTCATACATGTATAAATATGACAAGTAATCATTAATATTACCATCTAACTTGTAACCTTAACAAAAACTAAACTATATACTTAACAACTAAGATATGTACTTAACAACTAAATTATAAAGCTAACAACAAAACTTTACACTTAACAACTATACTGTATACTTACTAACTAGTGCAAATGTGTAATAATTAATCTGTAACATTAACGGTGAATATATACACTTGACAACTAAGCTGTAAACTTAACAATTGCGACGTGACCTTAACAACAAATCTGTATACTTCACAATTAAGGAGTAAACTTAACAACTAATATAGACATGACAGCTAAGATATAAGTATTTATTTAAACAGATAAGTTGTACCATCTTAGTGAATCGTAAGCTCCGTCACCATCATCCAACAGGTCTTGTTGTGCTCTCTCTTTACTTTGCCACGCTTTGCTGTAATTAATCTTAATGCCGAACTATGAGAGTAAGTCATTCTTGATATCAATTGGTCAAAGCTCTGGCCTAACCTTCAGAACAGATTGTATTTGACTTGCATTGAATTTGCGTGATGCCCTTGATTTACCAGCATTAGCTCCATGTTGACCGCAAGTGTGAGTAGCATAGAATTTATTTATAGCCATAACCGAGTAATTTTGGAGTGGGGGATCAAACAACATCCAAGGGCATTTCTGCGTGTTATTGTATCGGCAATGCACTCTTATACGTTTTTTCTCATTATGGTAAAAATCATACTCGAACCTTTTTGCGATTGAATAGTATTGAAGTGCTAATCTAACTTCAGCAGCGCTATCAAATGTATGTCCCTCTGCACGTATGGTTGTGTGCCACTCAGCTAGGTTGGTGGTTAAGTTGACAATCATGTATTCCATCATTATGAGAGAGTCGCCAGTAAGATTATCATTAGGAATACGCTCATCATTATATGATTGGATGAGCGTAGTAGCTGTGCATCAGGAATTTTCTATTGGGATTATCCTGTAAAAGTGAGAAAAAACTTGAATACTTAATAATTCACTATAAACGTTATCAACTAATTACTAATGTTAACAACCAATTCATAAGGTTAACAACCAACTCATAACCTTAACAGCTAATAGTTAAGGTTAACAACTAACTTTTATGGTTAAGAACCAACTCATAAAGTTAATAATTAGCTCAAAACCTTAACAACTATATTATAAGGTTAACAACTGACTAAAATCTTAACAGCTAACCTATAAGGTTAACAATCAACTGAGAACCTTCAAATCCATACCTTCAACATCTAATTACTATAATTTTAGAAATAAAGTGTTTAAAATGCTTTGGGAAAATAAAGTGCTTAAAATGCTTACACATTTTCTGGAGAACTTTGTGTGTTTTGAGAAGTTGAAGAAACCTCAGTTGCGGTAGCATATAAGTTAATGTCTGTAAATCCATTACGATGACAATACTCGAACATCAAGCTCAAGTCATCATCATTTTTAATTGCTAAGCTGAACTTTTCCCCTTTTAAATATGGATTTTAGTGGACTGCAATGGGAGTTTAAACCTTTGAGACACTTGATATTTCAAGCTAATAATTTCTGTAGAGTCATTAATAACTATGAAAATACTCTCATCCTCTTTGTTTTTTGTGTTTGTAACCATGCAAAGGAGGTATCTTTCCGTCATTATGAGGAAAAGTAGTTGAAAAAGCAAAGAGGATTTATGGAAGAGAATTAAATGGTCATGAGAGAGTAGCTGAAGAAGCAAAGAGAATTTAGTGGCCAAGAGAGAGAAGGGGGTTGGGGGGGGGGGGGGTAGAAGATAGTTGTAATGATTAAATTGGAGGGAACTAGACATTTTTTTCCTTCCAAAACTCCTTTCTAATTATCATTTAATGCACACAGTGATGGAAATTCCACCCACCCATCCTTTCCAATGACCACCCTCAATAGGAATAAATCGTGGAGGGTATTTTGGTCTAACCATATTTTAAAAATACACATGAGGGTTTAATTTGAGCTGGAGGGGGCTAAACGAATTTGTCATTTGCTTTAGGGGGTTTTTGGAGTTTTGATAACATCTTGGGGCTGAGAGGAATAAATTTTATTATTTTGGGGGCTAGAAGCAATTTTCCCTTAATATTTATATATGATACTCAAATATATATGATTACATAAACAAATAGTTAGTGAAATATCGAGATTTAATCTTAGCTTTTCAGATTTAACAAACATATAGTGAACTCTCTTGTATCCTATAAGCTATATTCCATTTCAATATTATCTAGTTTTATCAAATCTGTTTTATATCTACATGTGTATATGTATCTGTATCCAAATTTAATGGATGTGGATATAGTTTCCTGATCAAGGCACATTTGTATTTATATTTGTATCTGTTATTAGTACGTAGATATAGATATAATATGCATCATATCTAAGCCATATCCAAGAACACGTGCATGGGAGCCGTTGTTTGAATTAGGCTGAAAGGGCAATTTTGGTCCTGCATTGGGGCTTCATACTCAAAATGGTCCCCGTGCTTTATTTTTTTTCTCAACTTGGTCCCTGTACTAGGGCTTCATACTCAAATTGGTCCCCCTACTTTATTTTTTCTCAACTTCAACTTCTTCTTTGTACTAGGGCTTCATATTCAAATTGCCCCCCTACTTTATTTTAACTTTTAACATTTTATTAAACTCCCAATAACTTTCAACATCACACTATATCTCCCAAGAATTTTCAAAAACCACACTAAAGCTCCAAGAACTTTCAAAATCACACTAAATGACAATAAATTTTGGAGAAAACCCCTAAAATTAATATCGTTACATCTGTGTGGTGCATGCAATCCACATGACTTAAAAAGATGAAAGTACCCCTTAAATTATTCAAAAACCCCTTATTACCTTTTATATTTTCAATCCTAAAAATAGAAATCTCTCATTTTTTGTGTTTCGTTTTTCTCTTCCTCGCTCAGGTTAGGGTCACCAACCCTAATTGTTTTTTTTCTTTTGTTGCAATTATCCTTTAAAATACTTTTTTATGTTGTTTTTTGGTTCTAATTTATGGGGGTTATCTGCAAAATGCAGAAACTTATTGAGATTTTCTGCAATTCTAAAATTTATTAGGAATCTAGTGTGATGTGAAAGTGATTGGGGGTTTAGTGTGATTTTGAAAGTTATTGGGGCTATAGGATGATTTTTGAAAGTTCCTAGAGGGTTTAGTGTGCTGTTGAAAGTTATTGGGATTTTACTGCAAAATGCTAAAAGTTAAAATAAAGAAGAGAGACCATTTTGAGTATGAAGCCCCAACACAAGAATAAAATTGAGAAAAAAATAAAGTAGAGGGATCAAACTGAGTATGAAGCACCAATACAATGGTTAAGTTGAGAAAAAATGAAGTACAAGGGCCAATCTGAATATGAAGCTCTAGTACATAAACCAAATTGGCCTTTTAACGTTTGAATTATGATCTTAAAGATCTAATGATGAAAATTTTAGATAACAAGAATCCACGAATGGACTCAATTACATTTTTAAAAGATTGGTTTATATTCCTAAAGAAAAGATTGGTTTATTAAAGAAGTCCTGAAACTCTTCAAATTACATCAAATAAATCTCTCTAGCAGGAACTTATTTTTAAAAGCATGTTTGGCGACATACTTATAAGTTACTTATTTCACTTATAAGTTACAAAGATCATGTTTGGTGAGTATTCACTTATCTAATTATTTTTTTTAAACTTGTAAGTAGTTAAAAGATAAGTTGGAAAATCACAACTTATTTTTTCCTACTTATAAGTAGCTTCACTTATTAAAGTCGAAAGACCATAATACCCTCCATACCCCTTTATCAATCACGTAGACAAAATTTTATTAATTTGTTAATAAATAAATAAATGTATTAATAAAACTATTTAACTAATTTTTTTATATTTTTAGTTTTAAGAATATATAATAATTATTATTAATTAATTAGTTAATTAATAAACATATTTATTAATAATTATTCTTTACTTAATTATTTAACACTTTATTTTTAAGAATAATAATTATTCTTAATAATTAATTAGTTAATAAATAATAATAATAATTTATTTATATAATTTTTTATTTTAAGAATAAATATATATTCTTATTAATTAATTATTTAAGTAATAAATTAATTAGAACTTATTAATTAGTTAATTAATTAATTATATTTTTAAATTTTAAAAATAAGTAATTATTATTATAAATTAAGTAGTTAATAAATAAATAAATAAATATATTAATAATTACTATTTAATTAATATAAAATTAATTAATTAATATCAATATTATGTGAATAACCACAAATAATGTAATATATAAAAATATTTTAATTAACTATATTTATTATTATGAAATAATTAGTTTTAACTAAGTAGCTTATAATTTTACTAATTATACTTTTTATTAATAGAAACTTAAATAATTAGTCCCAATAATAGTAATTAATAATCATAATTAATATGAAATAATTAATTTTTATTATTTACTTAGTTAATTAATTAATAAATTTACTAATAGTAATTATCTACTAAATATATAATCAATTTATCAGTCACAATATGAGATTTAACAAGATGTCCCTTTTGGTCATTTGACAACTATCACAATCTTATATGTTATTAATTTACCAAGCACATAACTACGCATATATCCTTGTAAGTTAAGTGTTTTACCAAACATTTTTTTAGGCATCCTTATAAGAAGTTTTTAAAATAAGTAATAAGGAACTTATAAGGTAGAAAAAAAGTAGTAGCCAAACATGCTCTATACTTGTGGATAGATCATTTGTACTATAGCCTGATTGCAGATAGATCTCTTGTACTATAATCCAGATGTAGATAGATCTCCTATAATGCTATTAGTGCGAATAGACCCTCTGAATCTACCCATACGAATGGGACTACTAGAGTCTATTCGCAATTGGGCAATAGTACATAGGATTTATCTATAATTAATCCTCATTTAATTTGTATTAGCTGATGATGGCTTGTCATTCCCATTGTGTTTGAACCGTTGGCAATCACGAGTCACCACATCCAGGGACTGTCGTCCACCTCAAACGATTGTCACCAGCCAACCGCTAGCCACTGTCAGCAACGATCATCGTATCCTGCTTATTGCTGCCTTCTGTCGCCCTTTATGCTCCTATCAAATGGGATTAATTTTAATAGATAGTTTATCTGATCAAAGTTAATTCTAATAGAAAATATTGACGTGAAACTATTTAGTGTAAATTAAAGAATTTCTGCAACTTATTTTGTATATTCATCTCCAAAGGACCTATTTTTAAGATGAAAATGAATTCAGGGACCATCAATATCAGAAGGGGAAAAAAAACTATTCTTTGAGTTCATTTAAGTCCACATGTTATTGCCCACTTTTCAATTTTCATATATATACAGATTCAACTTTATTTGCGTCATGCATGGATTGTGCTTATACGTCTCTTTCTAAAAAAGAAAGATCGAAGAGCAAAAGTTTTGTCAAAAGATTAAGAAGAAATATTTTTTGGCTAATTTCTTCTTGCGTCTGTGATGAGCCCAACATCTCGATTCTCGACACGTCCCTTTCATGTTCTTTTTTTAAGTTATCGGTTTTTTGTTCTCCAATCACCAATCATAGTTTTTGTGGACGGCCAGCATAATTGAGGGATCGATTTTCACCAAGATAAAAGGTTAGATATTTGCCTTTTTAAAATATTTTCACTAAGTGTGTTGTTCTCAAATGAAGAAAGTTCTATGGGTGTTTCGCAACTCCATAGAACTTGCTTTAGTTGGTACAATCTTGATCTAAAATTTTATTTTTATTTTGGCAAAAGTTGAGCTAAATGGAACTAGTTTTTTCTATTTAAATTCTAGCCCTTAAACTAGTTCTTTTGTACATCAATTGTACATCAATTCTTATATGGACCAATTTTGACTTAGTTAAGAAAAAACTAATCTAGCATTGTTCAATTTTGAAGTTACCAAATACATCCAAGGGATCGTCATGTAGATATGTGCTAAGTGCAAACATCTGTCTAAACTTCAGAAGAACAAAAGTTCGCGAGAAAAATAATGGTTCAATTAAATAGTCATAAATGAGAGGGTTTTTTTGTTCTTCCAAGCTTTTGTAGTGAGTTTTGAAAAAAATAGAACATGCATGAAGGGGTTTTAATAAGTTACCAAAATTAAAAAAAAAGGGAAAAGAATATTTATGATGTTGCCTTTTGGAATTTGGAGTCCTCAATGAGATGAGCATTTTTGTCCAGCAGGATCTATTCACAAATGACCATTCACATTCACAGACGAGCGAGCTTGTGCGCTTGGATGGCTGAAGAGAACAGCACGAACCAGCAAGGCTCTAGCGTACTGTATTCCATCTTTGCGTGCAGAACTCTAAGTCCTGACCCTGCTCAATGTGGCCACAATCATGCAGAGAATCTTGGGGACGTGGTGTCAAAATTATCTTCATGTGGCCCTACATCTCGACAAAATAAAAATTTATGATATGATTGAAGCGGGGGATGATAATTGTCAAAATTACACAATGAAATGGCCCAACTCCCCTTCCTAAAATCGCCCAAGAGCGTTATCAACGTGCTCTCAGTATTGAGCGCTCCACTCTCACATTCAAAAGTGTGTTAATTAACAGAGCCAATCAATCACAGGCCGGTAGATGTCAATATTCTATAGTTAACCTTGTAACATCAATCAGCTAAAATCACAGCTTTCTTGCATCACATAAACTACTCTTTCCCATTAGATCCTAGCAATGATTTTATCATCCAAGTTTTTTGATTAAGATTTTTATTATCCGCAAATCCCTGACTTCCGAATGAAGCATCTTGTTCCCAGTTGCCTCATTATTCTGAGAAACGTTTGTTAGAGCTTAGGATATGACCTAATCTGCTCTAATATATGAAATTTTCATGGTCTTAGATTTCAATTCATAATTATTTTAACTAAATTATTAGATTGGTATTTTTCATGGCTCGCTTTACCACTTTGATATTTTTTATTACTCTGGAGTCAGTTTGGTATTTTTTTTCTTGTTCCAATGATCAAATAGGCCCAAAAGTTGGTTGCCGGCAAAATTTTTTTGAAAGTAGTCCCTTAAATCTTCAGTAGTTTAATACTAACCCCTCAAATCACACCCCCCTCGGCACTTTGCTGCCTTCCCCTCTCCTTTCTTGTTCTCCG
>JBAKGM010047312.1:0-16934 GCA_037177215.1 Asparagus racemosus
ACTTTTGAATAAAACACCGAATTGTCGCGCACACAACACAAGAACCAATATTGATAAACTCCTACTTCACGTTCCTCATGGGATCGATAACTTTTATACTATAACTTGTTAGTTGTATACTTGCAACTCCGGAGGTAACACTCGTTATTTTTCAACAACAGCGTTCCTGATCATGGGAAACATTTCAGCTTCACCGCGGCATTAAATTTCGCCATCAAGAATGCGTTAGTGAACCTTGCGCTGGAGCATTTTAGAACACACTAGTAAGCCTTGCGTTATGCGTTTGAAATGCTGAGGTGATATCTGCATTATGAGTTTGAAAATGCAAAGGTGATCCTTGCGTTCAAGAGTTAAAACGCTGAGGTGACCTCTGCGTTTGAAAGTGAAAACGTAGAGGTGACCCAAGAGCCTCTTCTAACCGACTTGGCAACAAAACGTGAAGATCATGTTCAGGCGGGATTCTTCAAATCTTGTGCTGATTGGACAACTCTAGCTGTCTATAAATAGACCGCTAAGGGTCAAATCAAAAGTCTACATACTTTTGCACCTATCTTCCTCGATCTTCAAAATGAAAAAGCTTCGTTCAATTCTCTGGCGATCTCTGCTTTGACCAGAAGAAACTCCCAATGGCTCCCAAGAAGGTTGCCTGCAAGTCCAAGAGAACCACAGTTGGTTCTAGTGCGCCGACGGCCTCAACCATCAGTGGCGCTGCCGCTCCGCCGGCCGCGCTGCCCTCCAACGTCTCTCTCCTCAGTGGTGAGTGTTGGAATTTTACTGTGGAAAACTTGTTTCGACAAGTTCCTGTACGAATGTAAGAGAGGGATCTCTACATTTAGCATTGAAAATGGGGGGGGGGATGACCTCAGCATTTCAAAGTCAAAATGTTTGGCACTGACACTCACGTTTTAGGACTTGAAACGCAGAGTTGAACTCTGTGTTTTGTGCTTAAAACACAGGGTTGAGCATTGCATTTTTGAGTTGAAATGAGGGGTTGAGCTCTGCATTCTGAACTTGAAACGCGGGATTGAGCTTTGCATTTTGAACTTGAAACGCAGGGTTGAGCTCTGCATTTTGAACTTGAAACGTAGGGTTGAACTTTGCATTTTGAGGCTAAGACACGGAGTTGAGCTGTGCGTTTTGAACTTGAAATGAAGGGTTGAACTTTGTATTTTGAGGTTGAGACGTGGGGTTGTGCTCTGCATTTTAAACTTGGAACGCAGGGTTGAGTTCTGCATTTTGAACTTGAGACACAAGGGTGGACTCTACGTCATAAAGTTGTAATACAAAGTTCATTACTGCATTTAAGGACTAAGTTTTGTCATATACTTCATTAACCTAGTTTCTCGTTTTCTTGCAGTACGTTACTCCAGTGAGCCTCTGTCCTTCCATCACCACTTTGGACATGAAGGTGGTGCGGACTTGAATGTGCCCTTCAGCTCCCACTTAAAGCTTCCTATCTTTCAGGATCGAACTCTGGAGCGTGGGGAAATCATCACTCAGGCTTCTCCTGCAACTGTTCGAGCTATTGTTATGGATGCTAACCTTGAGACTTCAGATCGTAGAATTCTAAAGAAGCCCACCTTCCTTTTCGAGGACTTGGTTGACATTGACACTTTCGCCATGTATGACAGAAACTACAAATGGCTTCGAGATGTTAGTGGTCATTGCCTCTTCCTGCCTAACATGGAGCGGATGTTCTCGATCTCCTACTTCCAATATGCGTCCATCCCCAGATCGATGAACTGGGATATTATTCGTGATCTGGGTAGCGTATCAGCTAGACAGTTCACTTCTTATGGTGTTCATCCGGCTAGGTAAAGCCAACAACTGATGACACTGAGGCTCGTATATGTTAAGAAGGACTATCCGAAAGGTGAAACTCCAAGGTTGCTGAATATATTTGCTAAGAAATTCCTCTCGGCGAAGGGAGAATTTCCCGCTCAAGGCTTTAGGGCTCCTGGGTGGGTGCATTCCACCAATATTGGGTGGTGTTCCCGCATGGTCAACTTTGTGATGGAGGAACTGAGCGGGCCTGTTAGAGATTCTGGTCTTGGGATCCCAATATTAGCGTCTCGTTATGGGATTGTGCAGAACAACTATGGCTTCTTCGCGATGCTAGAGCTTTACAACCCGGATCCGTGCACTTTCTTTACTCTGGTTGGGGAGCCTAGTTTTGCCTTGCACGAGATGTTCGAAGTTTCTAGGTTACCCTTCGGGGAATTGCCCGATGAAGAGTTTATTTTGGGGACAGAAGAATTGGCCATCTTGAGAAAGACCAGCCCTGGGATTTATGACACCTATTAGGAGCTGATGTGTCATTTCCACATTTGCGTGCAAGTGACTGGAATGCGCGGGGGAGGTGTCAAACAAGGTTCTTAGGCCGAATACCTCTTCTAAAATTTGAATAATAAGGAACTAGAGGTGGCACGCCTACCCCCTAACGCACCTGAGGTGGTGAGTACCCGTATTGACGTGGCTACTGCCCACTACATTAATGAGGCTATGGAATTTAGGTTCCCTGCCTACACCGAATTTGACAGTTTCCATCATCAAGCCAAGACCCCCATTTCTGATATGGCCTTATTCACCCGCTTTCTCATGCTTTGGTTGAAACGATGCATCATTCCTACCAAGCTAATTGATGCTCTTGCTATAGAAGTGGCCTATCCTGTTGTGCTCTTGGCTTATGGACAGCCTCTTAACCTTCTCTCAGCCATGGTGAGTTGCTTGCAAAGCAGCTTGAGAGAGTTAACCTCAGAATTTGTTTTGGTCAGGGAAACAAGTTCTGATGGGTGAAAACTCTCGAGACTCCCTGCCTCAAGTTCCACTGCTTTACACCTATTTGGTTTCATGGTTCATTTTGCATTGCTCTTCGTTGATGACCACGCCTGTAGTCGGTGACACTTCCGTTCCTCTTGTTCATTGTCTTGGCACGGTGCAATGGAGGGGCTAGTACCAAGTGTTCTTTAGTCAAATCTTATCAAAGGTAGTCAATTACACCATCTTTCGGTGTTTTCTCAATTTTGAGGGAGGCGTATACGTGGCAATTCATCAAGACACCAAGGGTAGTAATTCATTTACTACTCTTAATAAAGGTGTTTTTCGGTGGCTCCTAAATATGCGCCCGGGCTATCTTTTCTTCCAGCAGGGGAGGAAGTGTTTCATCGAGCCCTATCAGCCATATTGCTTTTCAAGGCAATTTGACTATGATCAACTATACATAGGGAACACTAATCCTTGTCTCGCACTTACTGGCAATATTTACGAGGGGGCACGGGCTTGATACTACTCAGTGGCGGGTTGCACTAGAGCCACATTTTGACTCCCCCAGAAAGTTCTGAATGCTTACACTTCCTTGAGTTTTTGCACGTGGTTCTACGCTCCGTCGTAGATTCCAGCATATAGGATCTACACCTCCTGCCTCAAGGCCATCCGCAAGATGTATGAGTCAAAGCGGAACCTTAAGAAGTCATCATGCTTGCAAGGCATTGATGAGTTTTTATTTTCCGAGCAGGAAGCTACTGAAGGGGAGGAAATTGAAGTTGTTGTTGCACCCCACCAAGAGTCTACAATTGTTGAGGCTAAGGCAAAGAAGGCTGCTGGGAAAAGGACTTTGACGGCGGAAGAAACAAGCCACTATGAGAAGTGAGCAAGGCATAAGCTACAGGTAAAGTCTCCGGCCTCCAAAGCTGATCAAGGAAGAAAGCTTATGGAGAGTGCTTTTAGGTCTACCCCTGATGCTACTATCTTGGAAGAGGAAGCACAAGAAGCATTTGTGGTGGGCCTCTCTCAACAAGTTGGGCTTCGCTCGACGAGGCCTGCACCGGCAGGTGGGGCTTCCTCTTGCAACCTTATTGATGAGGAATGTGGTGACGAGTCTGAAGCAAGGGATGCAGAGTCTGCTCCCATGACAGTTCCCAGTGTTTGTCTATCAACAGAGGGTCTCCCTAGAGCCGAAGCTGAGAAGGCTGGTGGATCTCTCTTTTCTTTAGCATTGATGCCCATGCCGGAGGCTTCAGAAGTTAGTCCAACAACTGGATTAATGTCTAAGCTAATTACCAATGAAAGTCTAGGGAGGTCTTCCGAGAAGGTATCCTATGGAACTTCCGAAGATGACGACTATTGGGATGACCTTCCAGTATCGTCCCACGGTAAAGCATCAGCTTACACCCTCATTTCCCCTCAAGGTAAACATTACCATCTTAATTTTATTCTGCATTTCTCTTTTGTATTCCTAACAGTTTTCCTTGTGTAGGATCTCCAACCAGAGAGGCGATTCCTCCACCCGATCAACCGGCGGCTATCATTCCTTCTCCTCATCAGCTGTAGCAACTCCTCCTCCCGCAAGATCGGCGCCACTTGTGATTTCTCTCCACCCTACTCATGAGATGAACATTCCTGATTCGCTCCCTGTAGAGGCCTTTACTGCTCTCCCTTTGAGTCCCTCGACTCTAGGAGTCTTGGGGCTGTCGGTCGTGTCTTCGCCAGTTTCCTCAGTCGCCGTCACACCCGTGCTCGCGACTCTAGTGGCAACTTCATCATCTCCAATAACCTCATTGAGTCCGATGGATGTTCCTAATTTGCTTGGGACATTCGTCAAACAATTAGAACAGATGATGAGGACGACAATGGAAGTCGTTAGTGCCGATCGAGGCAATTTTGAGTCTTTCAAGCCGTTCTTGCTGAATTATCTAAACAGAATTGAACACTTGGGCAATGCCCAGTGCACTAAGTGTTTCTCAGATGGTATTTCATGCCAAGAAGGGGCCTTGAAAGCACTCTAAGACTTAAAATGTATTGACCTCGAGGCACGCATTGAGTCAACTTTTGCTAATGTTCGAGCCTAAGCTATGCACCGTTATGAGATTATTCAGAAGAACTTGGACGAATTGGAAATACGATTTGCATCCTCTAAGACTCAATGTGATCAATGGCAAATTGAATTGACTTCCATGACGGTGACCATGCAGGCTACCCGAGGATCGATTGCCGCTAAGAAGGAGACCATCGCTCAACTCCAAGCAGAGTTGGTTCAACAAAAGGCCAAGCTATCTCGGGAGGAGGCTAATGTGAAGGATCTCACTCGCAAGAGTGTAGAAGCCTACAATGACTACTGCAAAGAGGTCCAGGCTTTGGAGGAAGTGAAAAGAGGAGCTGCTGGCACTGCACCCGATGAGGAGGGATTGAGAAGAGAGGCTGCTGCAATGGTGCGGGCCGCTCATGAACAAGACGTTGCTGAAGTCAAATCCCAGCTTGCATCCATTTCGCTGAGGGGACCATTGGCTTCATTTTCTACCCACCCTCCGTGTTTGTTTTTTTAATCATTCTTTTTGTATCATTCTTCAATAATTTGAATAAAAATGATACTATTTTGCTTGTTCATTGTCTCTTTTCTGTGTTTGACACAATGAAAAACAAATGAGAATGGCAGGTGTACACTACCAACTTACCCTGACCGTATACTTGCAGTTTGAACAAGATTTTATAGACTTTTCACTCTATTGATGAGAATTGATAAGTCTAGATTTTGGTGATTTGAACAAGGCTTGGAGCTTGTGGTGTGAACAAGGCTCGGGGCTTGTGGTGTGAACAAGGCTCAGGGCTATTAAGCTAATTGTGATATAAGCGACTTTGAGGACTTATCATCCTATTGAGGAGGATTGATAAGTTAGTTGCGATTTAAGCAAATTTGAGGACCTATCATCCTATTGAGGAGAATTGATAAGTTAGTTGCAATTTAAGCAAATTTGAGGACCTATCATCCTATTGAGGAGGATTGATAAGTTGGTTGCGATTTAAACAAATTTGAGAACTTATCATCCTATTGATTGCCTGAAACTTGTTAAGCTGAATTCAGGCTTTATGGGGATGATAGTTGTCAAGAAGATGATGTTCGCGGGGAAAGCTGCTTTGATCTCCATTGATGAATTTATTACAAACTTCAGTCGCTTACAACGAGATTTAGAAAAAAGCTCGCCTTTTTATAAGACTTGCAATGAAAATCAAAAAAAGAAAGATTACAACTTTTTCCTCTTGAGGAATAAATGTGGGACCATTTATCCGATCCTCGCTTGCATGGGTGTCTTTGCCAGTGTTAGGGACTCTGTTCCGTCCATGGACCGCCACGTGATCGTGATCTGAATGCGAGATCTATAGATCTAGGGGGTTATTTCACGAAGGAAATAATCACCGACGGGAACTATCTCATGAAGGAGATAATTGCCGGAGTGGATGAAATAGACCAAGTGAAGTCAAACACAAACCCTGGGAGGATTAAGACGAAGCTTAATCTAGAGGGTAGATCTGTAGATCTGATCTCGGACTCCTTGAACTTCCTCGCTTAATGCTGGTCGCTTGCTAGAATCTTGGATCTGAACGCCGGAGTTGAGCTTTGGTCACTGTTGAATTCGGCAGAGGTTCAGCTTCTCTCCAAAAATCTAGATCTGTGCAAATGAGCACCCCTCCTCATATTTATAGGCTCTGAATGCTAATAACAGATTAGGTCTGTGCCCAGATCTGACCTAGCTGAGCAACTAATTAGTGGCTCGGTCTGGCCTTGGCCGAGACACTTGATGGTGTCTCAGTTCGCTGAGAAATTTGATGGCTTTATTTCCACATTTTTCCGAGCTTGATTCATTCAGTGGAGTCGATTCCCGAGTCTGGCTGTTTGTTTTGTTGATTTCGGAATCCGATTGGTTTAGTTCCGTCGATGTTCAAGTTCGGCTGGTGCCGTCTCATTGATTCCCCCAGTGCCATGGCTTCGATTTCTCCGGTGCCGTCTCGTTGATTCCCTCGGCGCCGTGGCTTCAATTTCCCTGACGCCGTGGCTTCACCGTTGAGTTTGCGTTTCATCGACTTGCTTTATGCGTTTCGTCAACTCACTTCATGTGTTTGCGTCATCAATTGTTTTGCTGTTGGATCGACGTTGGATTGTCAGATTGCTCGCCATACGCCAACTCCCTGTCACGAGTCAGGATCGGGGTCTTATCGGCAATTTTCAGTGCCTACATATACCCCCTCCGAAGTGTTTCAGTCTCATTCTTTTATAGAAGAGTTTGAAATACTTTGGATATGATAGGCCCTTACCTTCAATAGGTATATCGGGACCTGAAAATAGCTTCAAACCTTGATCTCTTCAATCCTTCCAGATTATCCAGTGCTTTGTAGGATGACTGAAAGTATCACGGTGCTGCATTTATTGTCTGACAGCTATCGAAATATTAAACTGAAGCTGGTAACTGGCTTTGCTTTGACTCGTGTTGGTGAGTTGTTGTATAATTGACCATCAAACTTTTCAAAGTTTCTCCATTAATCGGTGAATTCTCCGTTTGCGATGTGTTCACTGGCGTCTTTACAATTTAAGCTTTTCAAGCTTCTGAGGCTGGGAGAGCCAATTCGTGTTTGCATGCTCTCGATAGTCCATTAGGGGTTGTCGAGTTATCCTTAAGAATATTTTATGAAAATATTTTCTAGGAACTTTTCGACTAAAATAGGAAATAGTTTATACTCATATACCTTTTTGGAGTATCTATGGGGCTTGAATAAACTGAACCGGATGAAAAATAACCCTTAATGGGTGATAACTCCACTGAATAAATCGCCGAGGTTCCTCCAGATGCGTGGGAGAGAGAAGGAGTCAAATAAAGGGCTGATTTAGCGCCCTTTTGGTTTAGCTTCGGTTTAAATTCCAGTTCATGGTCTGCTTGTGGACACCCCCATAGATGACTTGGTATATGGCTCTCCCCGAGATGATCATCCTCCTAGTGATATATCACCTGAGCTAACAATTCCTGAAGATGTCGAGGTTTGTTCCTCCAAAGGTATGGCTTCTCCCTCTTGTTGATTGTAGGACTAGCCATCTTTTGACCAATACAACTATAAGTGGATGAATCTGAAGAATTCATTCGCTATTGGCAGGAACTCCTCATTTTGCTGCTCCTCCAGAATCGGCTACCATGGCAGCTATCGTGCCAGATGAACACGTCGTGAGACTAACTACTACAGCTGGTGCATCAACGATGGTTATTCCCCCGATGGCCCTGCTAGGCCACGAACCTATAGCGATGGAAGCAGGTATGGGTTATTCAGCTGAGGACATCTTCGCCACTTTTTTAATTTGAGATTCTGAAGTGTCTGACCCCACCTTTTTTTTCTTGCAGGGCTCACATCCCAACTCCATGATCTGGCGAGGGTGTTGATGTCAGATGACGACCCAGCTCAGCTTGTTATCTGCCTAAAGGTCCGCTCATTTTTTTCTTTGATGAACATGGTGATTGACAAGCTCCTCCGTGGTAGGCTTTCTCTTCGTCAGTTCAGCCCAGTGCTCAGTCCTAGGACGACCTTAATACGTGATGCTAGTTATCCAGAGTTAGCTCAAGCTATTACTGATGACCTCGATCATCTGGAAGCTAAGATTCAGAGACTGCATGAGCTGTAGGCAGCGGGTGCTTCTTCATATATAGCTGCTCGAGCAGAAGCTCGTCTGGAGGCATGGCGTGATGCTCGTGTTTTTGCTGGGCTTGAGGTTCAGATGCAGCGGGACCGAGTAGTTCAGGTTAAGACTGTACTTGCTAAAAAATCAACATCCCTGAGCAACATTCATTCCTGTATTGTATCAACTGAGGCTGAGATAGTGTAGCTTAGGCGGGAACTTCAGATGAAGGAAGAACACTTAAGTATCCTCGAGCTGACAAGAGCCAATGAGGAGGAAGCCCAGGACGCCATATCCAGCCAACTGAAGCTCTCCGAACAAAGGCTACTTGAAGCTGAGGAAGAAGCTGCGAAGACACTGAGTGCCGATGAGGAGTTTTTTAGGGCTGATTTGCAGAAGAAACTCTAACAAGTTTACAATGACGAATTGTCTCAGCTGGAACCACAAATCCTCTATCATAGACTTGATGTTTGAATAGCTTGTAATTTCTTTGTTGGAAAGACTCGACTCTTCTTTGATTGAATGAACTTTTATACTCCTTTTTATTGCTTATTATGATTCCTTATTTCACTTGAAATAATCAACCACAATACTCATAGGATTTTTGGCAAACCCTCAGCCATCAATGGATTTGATGAGCTTTTAATGATTACCATTTGAATCGGGCTAGCGTGCGGATTTTTTATACCCGTTCTGCATGTGACATATCGCTAAAAGAATGAAACTCTTTTAGACTTGATCCTATGATGTTGAATACATAGGCTTTGTCATCTTTTACGGGCAAGAGACTAACCGGCAACACATGTTAGGTGCTGACTTTAAGATTATTGGCCAATCCCTAGCCATCAACGAATTTGGCGAGCCCTTACCGATTACCATTTGAATCGGGCTAGCGTGCGGATTTTCTAAACCCTTTCCGCATGTGACGTTGTGCTAAAAGAATGAAACTTTTTCAGACTTGGTGCTACAATGTTAAATACGCAGACTTGGTCAATTATCATAAAAATTGACTACCCAACTGCATGTATTAGATGCAGACTTATCCCTACTTAGGCTTCAGAATAAAATTCCCCAGACTTGAATTCGGGTGTCTTCTTCAATCGGTAAAAGACTAAACCGATAATGTGTGTTAGGCATTAACTTATCCCTTCTTAGGATTTAGGATACATTTCCACACACGTGTAAGGCGTGGATTATGGTGTTATTAATAACAACCCGCCACAATTTTGAATATGTGGGCTGTCATTCTTTTTACAGTTAAGAATTAACCTGTAACGCGTGTTAGGCGTAGACTTATCTCTACTTAGGCTTTGGGATAAAATTCTCCCGACTTAGATTCGGGTGTCTTCTTCAATCGGTAAAAGACTAAACTGGTAACGCATGTTAGGCATTGACTTATCCCTTCTTAGGATTCAGGATAAAATTCCCCACATGTGTAAGGCGTAGATTGTGGTGTTATTAATAACAACCTGCCACAATTTTGAATACGTGGGCTGTTATTCTTTTTACGGTTAAAAATTAACCGACAACGCGTGTTAGGCATAGACTTATCCCTACTTAGGCTTTAGGATAAAATTCCCCCGACTTGGATTCAGGTGTCTTTTTCAATCAGTAAAAGACTAAACTGGCAACGTGTGTGAGGCGCTGACTTATCCCTACTTAGGCTTCAAGATAAAATTCTCCAAGATGAATCTTGGATTGAAAAATTTCTGTTAAGAAGGTAAGATTAATGTGGGAAAGGAAGAATTACATATTCTATTTCACGATGGTGGAGAGGAAGGATTTTATATCCTATCTCCAGGTAAAGAAAAACATGAAACAAGAGAGAAAGGATTTTATATCCTGTCTCTTGCTTCTGCAGAGGAAGAATTTTATATTTTATCTCTAGGGCTGATGTAGGAAAGAAAGAATTTTATATTCTGTTTCTCGATGCTGGAGGGGAAGGATTTTATATCCTATCTCCAGTGCGAAAGAGACTAAAAATGGGATCTCCACTTTGAGAATTTTGAGAGGTGAAACTAAGAGTGAGATCTCCACTCCGAAAATTGAAAAGATTCAGATAGCTTTCACTTTTCTAGGATTTGCTACTAGATCTAGAAATGATTTTCTCGTTTATTGAGATGAAATTTCAATTTTGCCCTTAACCTTAGGAAGGCATGACCGAAGAGGAAAGGATAGAGCCCTTCCATTTATCACGAAGGGGATCTTACACTTAGAGAAGAAGAATTTTATATTCTATCTCTAGTGTGAAGGAAATTTTTAGTGGACCTCTTATTCGTGGAAAGAATCTAGAGGAGATTTTGATGGTGGATTGGACCAGAAAGATTATTTAATGGACTCGCTGTCAATGAGTTTGATCAGTGAGGGATTTTACAGTGGAAAAATAAATTTAGGGTTATCCTCAAGGAAAATGGGTGAAATATTCTACAAGGAACTTCCCATCAAAATGGGTTATCCCAAATGTACTAAAGATAGTACTTTTTTAGAAACTTTCCATTTATCGGCATTAATTGTCTGTCGCCATTTTGGGTGATTAAGCGATACACACCATTCAAATAGACTGTGTCTATCACAAACGGTCCTTACCCTTTTGGGTTTCATTTGGATGACTTTGGAGTAATGACCCTTACATCGATCAAGGCATAGATTTTATCCTTGTGATGGTAGCACGCCTTCATCAGATGGTGAACCGCTCTGTGGAATGCGCAGTATCTCAGATCTGTGACCTTGTTTACCTCCTCCTGATTCACGATTGGGGGTAGCTGGATCTTTTTGTTCTACAAGAATTATTTGAAAATACTGGGAACCTCGTCTTCCTTGAAAGAATAGACTTTGGGGAACCTCGTAGCAAAGGGCTTCTGTTGTTGAGGCATTTGCTACCATTAGGGCTGTGATTACTGTGGCGCTTGCTATTGGAATGCTTGGTTTGCGTCCACTACTTTTGCCTGCTCCCTCCCTTTGCTGTGTGGGGTGAAATTCTGTTTGTGCACATATGCTGCTTGCTGGCCTCTTTCTGTATTTTTCCTCCTAAGGAATCGCTCGACTTGCTCCCCGCACACCTTCAAATCCTTCCATGTCTTGGACGGCGCCATTCCCATTGCTTCGAGCACATCCAATGAAAGGTTGTTGTGGTAAGTTTAGAGGATGAACTCTTCAGTTATT
This sequence comes from Asparagus racemosus, assembly GCA_037177215.1. Classification (NCBI taxonomy): domain Eukaryota; kingdom Viridiplantae; phylum Streptophyta; class Magnoliopsida; order Asparagales; family Asparagaceae; genus Asparagus; species Asparagus racemosus. Next base: position 11,594 of record JBAKGM010047312.1, read on the forward strand.
GGGTCCCGACAATTCATTACCTTGTTTCGGAACCTCTTGACGAAGGTGTCAACTACCTCTCCACCCTTCTACTTTTCATCCAATAACGTCTCGATAGATATCTTGGTATCGTCATCAAAAAATTAACAAGGAACATAGCCTCCATGTCGTCCCAGCTGTTAACTCTGCCTGGCTTGAGACGGCGGTACCAATCGAAGGTAACTCCTCATAGGGTGCCAACAAATGACCGAACCATCAAGGACTCGTTTCTAGATATAACCCCCTAGTTGGATTTGAAGTAGATCAGATGCTGAGTGGGGGACCCCTTTTCATCGAACGGTGTGAAGTTAATCAGATTGAACTTCGACAGATATGGGATCAACTCCCACTCTCTCGGGTATGGGTACGGTATTCCAGTTTTCTTTACCTCTTGAGCGAAAATCAAAGTGTTGATTTTGCTCTCAAGATCTTTTATCTTTTCATTTTCACCAGCTTCAATGGCGTCGCCACTGGCGTTCCCACAACCACCTCCTGAGTTTTGGTTATCCTTGTTGTGATCTTCGTCCCTGTCCGAGTCGTTATCCACTTGATTGGCGTTTTTGTGACGACTAGGTTCACCCTGACGATTTGTCAGAGCTTGGATTTGCTGATCATGCATCTCTCTCATCTGCCGCATGGCCATGTCTATTTCAAACTTGAAGTTCTCCTTTTATTTGTTCAAGGCCTCTTCAAGCATTTTAGCCACCTGTTCTGTGCTGATCATGAGCGCCGCTTGGGGTTGTCCCTCGCTAGAAACTGCGTTTTCAGAACTGACTGTGGAGCCAGCGTCCAACATCTCGTCGTCTGAAGGTAATCCCCTCTGCACCTTGTCATAATTAAATCATTTGATAGTCCCAGATCATAACCGAGTCATCCGGTCGGATGGTCCGGGACCAGCACGAGTTGACGTCCCTTTGCTCATCATGTTGATGGTGACTGCCGATAATTCTTCACCTCGAGACACCGATCTTCTTTTGTGGAAGCGTCTTGATTTAGGTTTGTGTAATCTGGTGCCTAGCCTATCGAACACCGACATATTCTCTGGAATTCTCTTAGTGCAATTGCATTTTGATAACACCGCTCTGATCAGCTTCTAACACAAACAATGTGTGTTTGATTCTGGGGAACTCCTTTTTCAGGATTTACTCGTACCTCTAGTGTAATAGTACAACTCATCAGTATGAATGCCGGCGCAACCCATCGTGTGTTGACATGACTTCTTAGGTATAACGTTATCATCGTCAGACGAGATCGTCTCCTTCTGAGGATGAACTGTTTTATTTTCAAAAGTTACCCGTCTCAACATTTGCGTCTGTGAGCGTGAAGTTTCGACGGGCTCTTGGACTTCAATTCGTAGCCCAGGAAGAGTAGCCACAGGAGTCTTCTCGTCTTTGTTGAGGTGGGTGCGACCTCCTGCATTAGGAGTGACCCGTGACTTCCTAAATGGACCCAAGTGTTCCTTGATCAGAATTTTGTCTCGATCATCTTGCAACGAGCCGAGGCATTCCAACACCGTCTTCTTGCTTCGGGGTGAGCCAGTGGGCATAACCGAAGAGGGAGTAGAATCTGACGTCGATTTAGGGGCTATCATTGAAAGTGGAATTGGTCGTGAGGCAACCTTTCTCTGATATGGATCAGCCTGAGGCGGTTGATCCTTGGCTGTCATCGTAGCCTTGGCCTGAATCGTTGCTCTAGATTTTGGCCTCCAACCTTGGCAGATCTTTGGTGGCTTCTTGGCCACTTCTTCTTTTTTCATCATCCGGGCCTCCCGGACCAGAGGTCGTGCGTGCGCAAGAAGTGCGCGACGCTTCCGGATGTGCTCCTCTAATGTTGAACGGTTCCATTTGACTTAGACCCATTCATCTGTTGATGGCTTGAAGGGGTTACTAACCACCTAATTTAGAGGCTTTTTACCTCTTTTGGATCTGAGATCTGCCTCATAGCGAATCCCGTCCACTGATTCCATAGCCTTAGTGAATTAACGCGTCAGGCTTTGTCATCGCCTCTGGCGAGCTCTCTTGGAAAGAGACGGCACACTATCAATGGTCATCTCCTCCGCTGAGGAGTTCATATCTTCAGATCTAGCTTTCTTGGAAGCTGGAGGGGCGCTGCTTGCTGTGATTTGGGCAGTGGCAGGGTTGGAATCTTCACCTTGAAACTCTAGATCTGATGACCAACGGATCCTCCTTGCAGCAGAGATCCTTCTGAATTTGGAGGGAGAGGCGGATCTAGATGAGGAGGAGAGATACTCCTTGAACTTCTATTGGTCGAACTCGTATTTGACCTCCTCCTCGACCGGGATCACGATCTGCGGCTGCGGTACGACGATCTTAGATTTGAGATCGTTGGCTCCCACTGTGGTCGCCAGCTTGTTCACGGGGAAAGTTGCTTTGATCTCCATTGATGAATTTGTCACAAACTTCAGTCGCTTACAACGAGATTCAGAAAAAGGCTCGCCTTTTTATAAGGCTTACAATGAAAATAAAAAAAGAAAGATTACAACTTTTTCCTCTTGATGAACAAACACGGGACCTGTTTATCAGATCCTCGCTTGCATGGGTGTCTTTTCTAGTGTCAGGGACTATGTTCCGTCTGTGGACCACTGCGTGATCGTGATTTGAATGCGAGATCTACAGATCTGGGGGTTATTTCATGAAGGAAATAATCGCCAACGGGAATTATTTCATGGAGGAGATAATTGCCGGAGTGGATGAAATCGATCAAGTGAAGTCAAACACAAATCCTGGGATTAAGATGAAGCTTAGTCCAGAGGGTAGATCTGTAGATTTGATCTCAGACTCCTTGAACTTCCTCACTTGATGCTGATCAGCTTGCCAGAATATTGGATCTGAACGCTAGAGTTGAGCTTCGGTCGCTATTGAATCCGGCAGAGGTTCAGCTTCTCTCCAAAAATCTAGATCTATGCAAATGATCATCCCTCCTCATATTTATAGGCTTTGGATATGGATAACAGGTTAGATCTGTGCCCAGATCTGACCTGGCCGAGCCAGTAATTGGTGGCTCGACCTGGCCTTAGCTGAGACACTATTTGGTGTCTCGGCCTTGGCTGAGACACTTGATGGTGTCTCGATCGGTCGAGACACTTGATGGTGTTTTGGCCTTGGCCGAGACACCTGATGGTGTCTCAGTTCGCTGAGACATTAGACGGCTTTGTTTCGGCACTTTTCCCAGCCCGATTCATTCGGTGGTGTCGATTGCCGAGTCCGGCTATTTATTTCCTCGATTTCAGAATCCGATTGGTTCAGTTCCATCGACGTTCAAGTTTGGCTGGTGTCATCTCATCGATTCCCCCGGCGTCGTGGCTTCGATTTCCCCGGCGCCATCTCGTTGATTCCCTTGGCGCTGTGGCTTCGATTTCCCCAGTGCCGTAGCTTCACCGTTGAGTTTGCGTTTCCATCGACTCGCTTCATACATTTTGTCGACTCGCTTCATGCATTTCGTTGACTCACTTCATGTGTTTGCGTCGTCAACTATTTTGCTGTTGGATCATTGTTGGATTGTCGGATGGCTCGCCATACGCTAACTCCCTATCATGAGTCGGGATCAGGGTCGTATAGGTAATTTTCAATGCCTACAGATGACATCAAATTAACCTTGTAAGAGTGGAGGGGGAGTCTCACCTACATCCCTTTAAGGTTCTCCAGATTTTGACTCACTCTTTGTCAAAGGAGTTTTTAGGTCTAAAAATTGGCTAAGTGTTGAACTCAAAATGAGGAGGTGAGTCTCGCGTTTAAGATTTGAAACGCTAGGGTGATCCTTGTGTTTGAGAATTATAATGTGGAGGCGAGCCTCGCATTTGGGGTTTTGAAACGCTAGGGTGACCCCTGCGTTTGAGCATTAGAATGCAGAGGGGAGCCTTGCGTTTGGGGATTTGAAACACTAGGGTGATCCCTGCATTTGAGAATTAGAACACGGAGGCGAGCCTCGCGTTTGGGGTTTTAAAACGCTAGGGTGATCCCTGCATTTGAGAATTAGAACGTAGAGGTGAGCCTCGTGTTTGGGGTTTCAAAATGCTAGGGTGACCCATGCGTTTGAGAATTAGAACGCAGAGGTGAGCCTCGCGTTTGGGGTTTCGAAACGCTAGGGTGATCCCAGAGGTAAAATTACGAGTTGCTCGTCTTCTTTACAATTTCAAGAGATTTTGTGCTTGTGTTCTCAAAAACTCTTTTCGAGTTTTTCCCCATCTTTGACCTTCAAATAATCTTCAATGGCTCAAAAAAGGGCTATTCGTAAGATCAAGAGCGTTGTTCAAACAACTCCAAGCATAGTGCCGGACGAGGCTTCCGACAGCCCATCGATTTCAGTGGCGTCGCCGCCATTGCAAACCCCCTTGCATAGAGGTATGATAGGGTTTTCAAACCTATTTCAATGGGTTCAAGTTCTTGAAGAACTGAAAATCCATCCATAAAAGACATTCTCTCATACCCACAAGTGTTGTCAATCATAACATCCGTAATGGGGAGTGGAAATTCATCTTTCGGACATGTCGCATTCAAATCACGAAAATCGATGCATATTCAGATCTTTCCATTTTTTCTTGGGTACAAGAATAATATTGGCCACCCAATCTGGGTGTTGTTCTTCCTTGATGAAATCTGAATCGATGAGCTTTTAGATTTTTTCTATGATTGTTTCCATAATTTCCGGACGGAACCTGCGTTCCTGTTGCTTAATAAGTTTCACATTCGGGTCAATATTAAGACGATGCTTGGCTATTTTTGGATCAAGCCCTGGCATATATTCATAGTTCCAAGGAAAGATGTCAATGTACTCTCAGACGAGGGACACCAGGTCTTCTTTCTCATATTGTGACAAACTTTCACTTATGAAGATTGGGTTAGGATTGGTTTCGTCTCTTATATTTATTTGGATCACTTTGTCTTTGGTGGGTGGTTCTCATTGTTCGAAATACATATCCCACAAAATGTCAAGATGTTTAATCCAAGGGTCATCGGTTGATTGAATTCAATCCTCATCATCATCTTTCTCGTTGCTTGGATGACTGGTCGAGGCCATGTTTACAGGCAAGCCTTCGAAGACTACTCCAACACTTACGTCAGACTCCCATGATGACATTCCAGATGAATGGTCTTACCCGAGGCAGCGACCTACTTCATCTTCTGAAGGGGAGGGTGTTGATATATATCCTAGCCCTCTTCGGGTCTTGTGATAATAATCTTGGGTTTTACCTTCAGGAACAGTATATCAAATCAGGGTTCGTCTTCCTTTCCCAAAGTTTAAACCCTCTTGTTTACCAAAGTCATATCCCATGCTTTTCATTATGTGGCGAGCATTAGACTCG
>JBAKGM010047330.1:0-16930 GCA_037177215.1 Asparagus racemosus
TCCCTTCTTTTGTAAATCGGGATTTCCGATAAGAGAGAGAGTTTGTGAGGAAAGAGAGTGATTGTATTTCTTTCTTCGTTAAAAGATTCAATACACCTTATTCTTTTCTACTTACATTCTCTTTAATTTTCTGACAAACAATCACGCGGTGGTCCACGGATAAACCCCGGCACCAGCAAAGATCCCACGCAAGCAGAAGTCTGAAAAACAGGGTCCTGCGTTTGTTTAAGGAAGAGTTGTAATTTTTCTTTGTTTTGATTTTCATTGTAATCGAGTCTTATATAAAGATGAGTTTTTTTTGAATTTATTTGTAAACGCATAAAGCTGTAATGAGTTCATCGTCAATGAAGATCAAACTGACTTTTCCCGTGAACAGTTTGATGAGGCTCTGGGGAATCAAAAATAGCTTCTTGATCTCTCAATTTCAAAACCCTAGGACTCCCTCTCTCTCTCTCTCTATAAGTTTTCTTCTACAATTAAGTCAGGAAAGAGATATGTGAAATGTGGTAGAGGTTGGAGATAATATGATCATCGAACTGCTACAATTGAATGCTTAAAAATGCTTTAGCTGACTTTACCATCGATGGTGCCTCTCGAGCATCGATGATGTCAAGAGACCATTGATGGTCGATGAGCATCATTGATAATTTTGATGTCTCTAGACTTTTACACCATCGATGGAGCTTTGAACCATCGATGGTCACCATCCACCATTGATGGTTGAAGGCCACCATTGATGGTTGTGACACAGAATCAGCTTTTGAGCTGATTTACGTCATTTTTCCTCGCACATGTCTCATACCTGTATTTATCTGTACTAAATCATCTCAAACCAATATTAGTAGTAAATGAGAGTTTGGTATCACTCAAATAAGAAACATTGCACAGACAACGTCCTAACAATCTCCCCTTTTGATAATAATAAACTTAAAATTTAAAATACATCAACATATACATGTTTGAGACATAAAAATAGTAAGTTAAGCATAAATACACTTTCATGTAATAAGAAATGATATGTAATGCTCCCCCAATATGTGAAAAGTGTAAACAAGCAACGAGCATTGCGACCCCCTAAGACAATACATTGAAATTTTCAAAGTTTTTCATTCAAAAAATATGATACCACTTAATCAAAAAACTCCACTCATGGTAAAAATCATCAAAATTTAACAAATTCTCGCCCTTTTATTTTTAGCTAAAGCATAAAACAACCAGTGAATATACTTGATACAAGAAAAAATCTGATAAAAACCAGAGAAATGCACACAAGTTCACATAAATTTTCTTTTGATAAAAAATAGCACAAGAGATCAAACACAAGCACAAAACACATGAACATGAGAAAAATAAGTCAATATGCACACACAAAAAGATTAAATATCAGTGTACAGTGCGTGAAAGAAACAGTGAAGAAACTTCTACTAATTCATAAGACAAATTTAGTTATATCAGCGTGATAAATGAACAAAAATAATACTGGAGCTATTTCAACCTTGTTAATTAAGAATCAGAGTGTCGCCCTATCACCTCAACCATATAGGATTTAGGAGGAAGAACGATATAGTTTGCGGGCAATTCACACCATCTCTAAATATAGAATATATTCAATACAAGATGGCTACTCATTGAAATATGCACAAACTAGAATCTAGGAGTGTGGATCTTTGACCACCTTTTAACAAATACACTCAATTTTCACAGATTTCATAAGAGTATGGATCTTCGATCATATTTGAACAAATATACTCTTATTGTTAGTTTATATTTTTAACACAGATGCACTTCAGTACCTAAAAAAATAAGTTTGTGCATTAGCCAAGTAAAAAAAAGCTCAAAGTAACATTATATAACCTGAAATATCTGTGAACTAAATTCAAGACTCCTTGACCACTATTCCACTACACAAAACATGATAAGTATGAAATATAGGTGTGTGAACTGATATGTGAAATGTCTTGTGTAAACAAAGTGTCACGTAAATCTTTTGATCATTGTGTGCAGAAATATATATCTATAGATTGAAAATCACATGTGAATCTGTGTGTCATATTCAAGCCTATATACTAATGAACAATATCATCTGAAAGATTCCTGTGAAAGCATATACATATGCATGTCCAAGCTTTTATTTTCTTTAAAGAAACTAAAAAGGAAGAAAATTTTTTATTTTGTTTTTATATTTTTCAAAAAAAAAATAGAAAAGAAAAAAAAACAAACTATATACATAGAAAATGAAAGTGAGATATGCTAGATATTAAGAGATAAAATGCTTAAATCTTATCTCAATCTAGTAAAATGATCTTCAGGCAAATGTTTGGTAAATATGTCTACAAGTTGCTAAGTAGTAGGGACAAACTCAATCTGAATATTTTTCTTACCAATGTGGTTCCTAATAAAGAAATGCCTAACATTTATGTATTTTTTCGTGAATGGTAGACTGGGCTATTATTGAAATCAATAACACTTTTATTATCACACCTACGAGGAACTTTCTTAAAGGTAATGCCATAGTCCTGTAGTGTCAAAGAAATTCAAATGGCTTGTGCACAATAACTACCTAATGTAATGTATTCTGCCTCAATAGTTGATAATGCTACACATACTTGACTAAAACACAACAGAATGTCATAGAAGGTGTATTGTACCACTAGTGTTTTTCCTATCAGTATGAAACCCAACATAATTACTATCAAAATATCCAATTAAATCAAAGGAATGATTCCTTACTATTTGTTTAGAATCTCGCATACAAACACACAAAGAATACAATATCAGGGTGAGAAGTAGTAAGATACAAGAGACTACCGATCTTTCCTTTGTACCTCTTTTCATCAATCAACACTCCCGTTTCATCTTTTGCAAGCTTTGCCAAAGGACTCATTGGGGTTGAAGCTACTTTCAAGTAATCCACATTGAAGCTTTTGAGAAGTTCTTTCATGTATTTTCCTTGCGAGATAAACACGCCATCTTTCATCTGTTTCACCTAGAATCCTAGAAATATTTCAACTCTCTCAATATGATCGTCTCAAACTCATCTTGCATCAACTTTTCATACTTATGACAAAGATCCTTATTAGTAACACTGAAAATGATATCATTGACATACACTTGTCTAATAAAATTATGTTTACCAATAAATTAAACAAATAAGGTATTGCGAGCAGACTCTTTTTTAAAATTATGTTTTAGCAAAAGAACCTAGTAATAACAAGCTCGAGGTGCTTGTTTAAGACCATATAAGGCACTATCTAATTTTTATACATAATCTTGAAAAACATGATCAATAAAACATGGGGGTTGTTCTACATAGACTTTTTTTAGCTACCCATTAAGAAATGCAGTTTTTACATCTATTTGACAAAGTTAGAAATTTTTATAACAAGAAAAAGCAAGTAAAATTCTAATGGCTTCAAGTCTAGCAACCAGAATAAAAGTTTCATTGAACTCGATTCCTTCTATTCTGTTGTAACTTTTAGCAACAAATCTAGCCTTATTTCTCATCACATTACATTTATTTTGTTTTTAAAGATCCATTTAGTTTCTACTATAGGGTGATTGCTGGTTTCAAAACTAAATTCCAAACTATGTTTCTCATGAATTGGTTAAGTTTTTCTCAAGTATCAACAACCCAATTTTCATCATTTATAGCATCATTCAAGTTCTTAAGTTCTATTTCAAATATGAAATTAACATAAGCACAAAACTCTCCAAGAAAGGAACATGAATTTTTACCTTAACTTACATTTGATGTTGCCATAGAACAGTAGTAATTATTTAAGTGATTGGGTGGATGCCGACTTCTTTTCGGATGATCTCTGGTTGACACCACCTATGTATTGTGTGAATCTGATAGATTTAGAATAGCTTCTAAATCTTCAAGAGTTATTATCTCATTCTTATCCCCAATTTCCTCCTGATCCTTCTTCTCATTTTGCATCAGTGTCTTTTTTATTCAACTCGATCTTTTGGGTTCATCACAAAAGGGTCATATGCATTATCAATCAAATCAAGAAATGTGTGAGTTTATTCAAATTTAATATGGATAGGCTCTTCAAGAATTTTAGTTCTTTTATTATAGACCCCGTGTGCTTCGCTACATGAAGAGTATCCCAAAAACACACACTTATCAGCTTTTGAATCAAAGTTTTCTAATTGATCTTTCATGTTTAAAAGATAATATTTGCAACCGAAACACGAAGATGTGACAGATTCTGTGATATTTGATAGTAAACCTCATAAGATTTCTTATTTAACAGCGGTCGTAGATAAGCTCTATTACTTACATAGCATGGTGTATTAACTACCTTAGCCGAGAAGTGCTTTGACAATTTATATTCATTTAACATGGTTCTAGTTGTTTCCTGTAAGGTCTAATTCTTCCTCTCGACTACCCCATTTTGTTGAGGTATTCGAGGAGAAGAGTACTCATGAATGATTTCTTTGATAGCACAAAATTTTTCAAAAAGGTTATTTTCAAATTCTCCTTCATAATCAGATTGAATATACTACGAATAGGGGAGCTCTTTTTCTTTTTCAACTTTGTTTAAAAAGTTTTTAAAAAATTTAAAACACTTACTCTTATTAGCTAGAAACATGATCCATGAAAATCTAGAGAAATTATTAACCAACCAAATAATAACTCTTGCCTCCTAAACTCTGTGTGGACACAAGTCCAAAAAGATCTAAGTGAAGTAATTATAGAGGTTTAGAAGTGCTCACCCGATTCTTCAAATTATGAGAAGATCTAATAAATTTACCTTCCATGCAAGCCTCATATAAACTCTCACTTTTAAATGTTGAGATAGGCAAATCTCTAACTAATTATTTCTTTGAGATTTTTGCAACACACCCATGCTTGCATGTCCAAGTCTCCTGTGGCAAAGCTCTCTATTCTCTTCTCTTGCAACTAGCCATTTTACATTATCAGATTTAATATCATTAAAGTTTAATGTATAATCATTAACATGTCTATTTTCAGTAAAAATAATCGAACCTATTTTTGCATCAATAATTTTGCACACAATAGATTCCAAAAGAATAGACATATCTTTATCACAAAGTTGACTAATAGAGATAAGATTATGCTTCAATCCATCAATGAGTAATACCTTTAGGAGTTTAAAATAATCATTACCTATAACTCCAACTCCAACAATTTTACCTTTATCACTATTTTTAAAACTCACATCTCCACCTTTCTTTTTGTCGAGACTAAGAAACAGTTCTTTCTTATCTGTCATGTGTAGTGAACAACTTGAATCCAAATACTATGTACTACCTTGCTCCTTAGCTCTTCATCGAACCTTTTTATCAAAATGTTCCTCATCTGATCTTCTGAGATGTAGTCATTGGCCATGAGATAGTGACTTCTCTCATCCGCAATTATTTTTTTATTTTCATCATCACTTGAGAAATCCCATGATGTTACCTTGAAGCTCCTATTCTTTCCTTTGTAACCCCTTTTAGTAGAGGGCATTCATTTCGGTTGGGTTTCCTGCAATGATGATAAACTAGTTCAGGATTTGAGTTTTCATATTTATTCTTCCTTATCTTAGAGAAGCTTTGATTCTGTCTAATGTGCATAAATGTTTGCCTGTATTTCTTCTTCAAGAACGATTTGAATCCTTTGATTACTAGCCTTACCTTACTCTTACCATAATCCTCAAAGTCCAAGTTTGCCTCCTTTCTTAACTTTCCCTTCTTTGCTTGTAGAGCTATTGTTTTTTTTGAGATACCTTCAGATTCATCCTCTCTATTTTAATCGTGCTTCATATGTAAGAAGATTCCCTATAAGATTCTCAAGACTTAGTTCAGAAAAATTTTGTAATTCTACGATAGTCATTACCATTGATTCCTAATACTCGGAAAGAGAATGAAGAATTTTTTTTCACAAGTTCTTTGTTTGTTATCGTATTCCTTTCCCAAATCCTTTGACTTAATCACAAGCATTGTGAACATGTAATGAATACTCTCAGATGCCTTCATCTTAAAGTTTTCGTACTTACTGACAAGCATTGTAAGTTTTACCTCTTTTACCTGTGAAGTTCCTTTGTATGTAACTTCTAAAGTTTTTCAAATTTCCTGCACAGTAGAGCAATTAGACACACATTTAAATTCTTCAACAGTTAAAGAACAGTAAGGAGCTTTCATTGCTTTTGCATGTAAAGAATAAAACTTTTTATCACTAGGGGTCTACTTATCTCTAGGAGTGACAATGGTGGTCTCACCTACAATGGTAATGGATCATTATAGTCATTCTCAACACTACCCCAACCGCCAAGATCGATGGACAGTAAAAAAACTTTCATGCATGCTTTCCAGTAGGTATAGTTTGACCCATTGAAAAGCGGTAGTCGGTTAATAGTGTGTTCCTCAGAGAAAGTCATTGTGGTGGTCAAACTAGACATCTGTACCCTAGGTTTTAAATTCTAAAGATGGGTAACCATGGTCTAATACCATTTGTTGGATCTAAGATGCAAGCCTAGAAGGGGATGAATAGGATTGCTATCGTTTTTCACCTAAACACAAACTAGGCAATTAAATATAGCAAATAAAAATGATAAACGATATAAAGCTATATAAATATCACAAAAAACAACTAACCAAGAATACACGAGAATTTATAGTGATTTAGATAAACAATCATACGTTCACTCTTCCTTCTCGTGAAGGAGCTTGCTCACTATAAAAAGAGTTCACCTGAATCCCAAACACAATTTAGTAGGCTTATAAGATCGACACTCTAGTTTCTCCCAAACTAGTCATCTAACCTAACTATTCACAGTGAGCAACTCCTAGCCCTATTTAGTCCCATCCCTCAATTCAACTAGCTTGAGTACGCCATAAAAGAAGTTTAAATAAATACAAATTAAATATCAATAAGTTCAAAATTAAAAAAAATAATCTTACTGCCCTTCCAATAAAACAAATCATCCTTTAGAGGTTATATACGAAGTTTGATGAAGAATAGCGGTGAAGATCAATCTAAGGGCAAACTCTCTCCACTGAGAAATGATCTGAAGATGTTGTGCACGACAAGTAAGAGTTTAACGAGAAAATTAAAAATCACTTCTTGAACTCTCAAATTCAAAATTTATAATTGTTAGACATTTTAAGCTTATAATATTACTATAGAAAATCACCATACATTGTTGTTATGGTGCTTTCATTACTCAATATTAATCTCCTATCAATAGCAGACAAGTGTCTCGCATTATGCTTAATTACACTAGCTGAGCATTCCAAAGAGATTAAAGGCCTAGCATGGCCAACCCAATCAAGCTGACATTTCGCATAGCCGAGTCAAAAGGTGGTACTTGTCGCTCGCCCCTTGGGTCGACTCGAGGTGCACTGCTCTCGATTGACTGGATGACCGACCTCTCGCATAGACGAGTTAAAAGGCGGTACCTCTCGTCTCTCGACCAGACGAGTCAAAAAGTGACTGTTATCTCAGGAACCTCCCACTAACAACTGATCACTATTACCATAACTACCATTAAATGCATAATCGGCGCCATTATTTCTCCATCCCCAATAGTCTTTAACATACATCGGACCACGCTGGCATAGCATACCTCTTGTCACTTCACATTAAGCTCTGAGATGACTTCCCCACCACTCGGCGGCTGACACCTATAAGCAACACTGACTCAGCCACCAGCTTAGACTCGGCCAAAGTTTCCAGACTACCCCTCTACTACTACTATAAATAGGAGACTATTTTTTAGCATAAGGGTAAGCAATTTCTACAACCAAAAAGAGAAAAAGTACTTCCATTTCTTCAATTTCTTCCCCACTCAAGCATCTTTCACTGATTTGATTATCGGAGGAACCACCGGAGAACCCAACTCCGCCCTCGTAAGAGTTCTCTCATGTATAGGGCAGAGTAGTCGCCTCTGGGATTGGACGTCTGAAGGAGTTAGATGACCCTAATCACTCTCAAAAACTCATATTTCATTGACTATTTGGTTATTAATATCAATAATTGTCATATCAAGACAAGTTTAGCATATCCTTCTTTAATTAACACAAATAATAGCAATGACATATCTTCTCATCAGCGCAGACTCTAATTGTTTCTGGTTTTGGTATCGCCACCTTATAATTGTGCATGCACACAAAGACATGTTTGGTTTGCAATTAAAACCGTGGAAATAGAAATTTAAAGTTTTCTATAGTTTTCCTTGGTAGGTGTTTGGTTTGAAAAATGGTGTGAGGAAAATAGCAGTAGAAATATGTTGCCACGTCAGAAAATAGGGATACGTGATATCCCCATGAAAAGCAAGGAAATGGGGTAGAAAATAAATATTTTATGTAAAAAAATGGGCACACTAATTTCACTTTCCAGCTATAAGATATTAGGGAAAGAAAAAGACTAGAGTTCAAGATTTTTTGTAAAAGGTGAAGAGATCATAGTAAATAGTATAGGTTTCGACCGTGTGACCGTGGGCTAATAAGGCTTGAAACGGGTTTTGTTAAATCCAAGATCCAACTTGAAATATCCATACCAATTCCATACTGTTTTCCAAACAACATATAAAAATAAATTCCAAACAACATAAAAATAAACTAGATCACAATATCTTTTGTGACTTTTTCTCTTTGCCGATTTAATTTTTCTTATTTCACAAAACTTTTTTCGCAAGTGTTTTAGGTCACAAACACTTCATGATTTGGCATCCCTAGTCTTCATCCTCCCTCTATTTACTCCGCAGCACCATCTCCATCCATCGTCAAATGTCAAAAGGAGCACTCAACAATCAACCACCTCTTTGACTTCGTCTTAGGGTTAAAATTGTCATCTTTTTTTATGTTTTCTCTTATAATATAGATAAATTAGTTTTGTGAAATCTTTAAATTACTTTTGGACCTATGGTTTAGGGTAAATTATATAATTTTAGAGATTGATAATTGAGATTAGATTAGAAATAGAATACTTTCTTTTGTTATTTCTTCATTTTTATTATGATTTGAAATAAATTTCTATGGTATAACATGTTAAGTGTTGTTGTTATCACTTAAAAATCATGATTTTTGTGTAATATTTTGTAGATCCAGTCATTAATTTTTATTATTTATATTTTTGGCAATTAAAGTTAGTACTATATGTTGGTGATTTGCATGACTTCAATTAGGTAATATTGTAGAATCAATATTTTGTCATTTATCTTTTATTCATGAGTGAAAATGATCTTAATTCTATGTAGTTGCATGCCCATGATTTTATTTTAGAAATTAGGTTCTGTGATGTTTTCTAAACTGTAGTATGTATAAATTGTCATTGTAGACAGATGGTGATGTTGTTGATGAGGAAACTGTTGTGAGAACGTGCAATGGTGCTACACTATTGATGTTCATTTTAGTAATCACATTCATTACGAGAATGCAATATAGTCAACATAGATCCATCCGTTCAGGTCCAAGTGAAGAAACAATATTGGCTAAACATAGCTAGGATTTACATATGGACGGTATATTCTATGGTTTCATTGATAGTTGTCAAACCTATGCTAGAACGTGGTATGCAACATTCATAAAACTTTCTTGAATCATGAGGATTATGGAGCTATTGAAGGACACAAGGCATGTTACCGTATGTTACCGTTGAAGAGCAACTTGCTATCACATTGAATATATTGGGTCATAAGACTAAAAAGCGTATTGTGAGATCACATTTTATTAGATCTGGTGAGACAATCAGTAGATATTTTAACAATAATGCTTGAAGCAATATCTGGTTTATGTCCATAATATCTGAGGCAAGCACCTCATGACGTGCCACAAGAGATACTTAACAACCCTCTATATTATTCATATTTGAAGGTATAGCCTTTACACTATTGTAGGCGGTAAAAAAATGCTCACCTCGCCTAACAGGAAGGTCGCCTGCATCAGGTGCCTCCGCATGATAGAGTTCGCCAGCTTAGCATCGCTGGAGTGAAGGCTCACCTGCCCGAGGCTTCTCGCCTGAGAGTCGAGCTCGCCTAGAGATTTGTGGCTCGCCAGCATGCGCGGAGCTCGCCTGAATGGGGCTCGCCCGCAACATGCCCCCTCAGTGTCACACCCAGCAAAGGCTCGCCGACATGAGGCCTGTCGCCTTAATCAAGTCGCCCCAATGCCAGCTAGCTCGAGGACCTGAGACTCCCCAATATGCGTGGGGCCCGCCTGGAGTGGGCTCATCCGCTCGTAATTCCTTCGACGAGCTCACCCTAAGGTCAAACTCGCCTGAAGGCTCGCCTGTGCACCTCGCCTAGAGGTCTAGGTCGGAGCTCGCCTAAAACGCCTCGCCCGCCCTCCAGGAGTAAAAGCCGCCCGTCATCTCATCTTAGACTCGCCCAGGGGCTGAGTTCGCCCAAAGGCTGAGCCCGCCCAAAGCTCGCCCGAAGGCTGAACTCGCCTAATCACTGGTCGGCCTCGCCTGAACAGAACAAGCGGCCGCCGTCTTTGGGAAGTGGGCCTACCCAATTTTCATATCCTACGCAATGATGAAGCATGGCTCTCATCACCCCTAAGTGGTCACATCCCACAGGGGTGGTATGGTCCTAGACATGGCCAGATCCCATGAATCCAGGAGACAACCATGCTTCTCATGGCCTATTTATTCACTACCACCTCCTCCTGGGAAGGGGTTGGTCAGTTGGAAGTCAGGGGTTCGGTTAGTTCTATTGGCTTTGCTTGGCTCTTGGCACTTAGCTGCTTGGCATTCCAGTTTCAATCTGAACTCTCAGATTTGAACACTTCTCTGGCTCCTTTGCAAACTCTTGCATTGTAGTAGCACCCTAGTGAGCTCATCCGGGGAAGAGTCGAACTCAAGACCATCGGAGCTTCTACTGTGTACTGAAGCTCTCTAACCGCAACGTCAGTCGGATCGTCCAAGGGAAGCGGACTCGATTCGAGCATCGAGGAAAGCGTCCTATCGCTACTAACGAACCCACGTTAAAAACAAGAAGGGCCTACCCTTCGCTTCTGTTGTAAAAAGCAATTCTTGATTTGTAAACGAGCGACACTACAAATACAGAATAGATTTTTACACCAAACAGAGGATGGCGACCACAGTGGGAGAAACTGCTTCCTCAACGGAAATGGTGGTAGCGCAGTTCGATGATATTGCGGAGGGGACGACAGTGGAGTCCCTGGCCATTGAGTTCGACCAAGCTAAGTATGAAGAGTACTTATCCTCTTCTTCTAGCGGCAAGGCTTCACGTCGATACCGCAGGGTGGCGCGGGTAGCCCGGTCCCAAGCAACTGAGGTGGCCGCGCCCAAGAGCTCCACACAAGCCACAGTGCAGGGTTTTGTTTCCCCCAAAGCCATGGCTGCGAACCCGAGCCAAGTAGCTACTGAGTGGCCCACACAGTCCCACGTCGAGGAGTTCAATGTTTGCCTCGGCGCTGACCACGTCATCACCGTTGGCGCAGAACCCCCCTCTCCAGAAGAGCCAAATGGTGACGACGACAAGCTCTCCCCGCCGAGAGGCGACGGCCGCAGGTCCCTCGACGACTTGATTACTATGCAGGCCCAAGGAAGGCCAGATGGAGCAGAACGAACTAGAGTGGTGGCCCGCCTAAATCAGGCGAGCCCCGCACTAGTGCCAGGCCCCCCAAGGCAAGCAGGCCTGACCTTTCAGGCGAGCTCCATGTTAGCAGCGCGATTCACCAGTCAGGCGAATCACGCCGGACAGGCGAACTCCCCATGTTGGGCGAGGTTTGCTCCTCAATTCATCATCCCGCAAGTGGAGACCGCTGTGCAGGCGAGCCTCGTCGAGGCCAAACTAGCCGAAATGACAGAACTCGCCTGAATACCAAGCCTCGCCCGCGAAGGCAAGCAGGCCTGACTTTGGCACAAACTCGCCAGACTACAGTGCAAGCTCTCCTGACTTCAGCGCCTGCTCGCCCTCACCCGACGAAGCGAGCAGGCCCGACTTCACCACAGACTCGCCAGTCCAAAGGGCAAGCTCGCCTGACTGCAGAGCGGGCTCACTCTCACCTGACGCCAGCACTTGAGCATTTTTGCTTGGGTTCTTTCGAATCCCCCGCACTCAGACGCACGGTGGACCATCCAGACACTGGGGGTGGCTACCCATAGCCCCCAGGGGATCTCAGGGATCACTTGACTGGCAAGTGGGAAATTAGAGAGGCGAACCCTCAGTGCCACTATGAGAGGCTAATCCAGGCGGTATTGACCGATTGCTCGTGCACCTCGGCAACTTCAGTGTTTGAAAGGCTTGCTCAGCCACCCTAAAGACCGAGACGCGTCCGTCGAAAACACGATGAGCCAGAGTCGCTGGCTGCCTCTATCAACATGACAGGGAAAAGCAAGACCAGGTGCTTGGATTCCTCAGACTCGGAAGTCTCCTTGCGGCAGAGTTATCTCCTGGCTGGGGGTAGGAGTGCTTCCCGGCGCACGCGTCTCCAGACCAGCACGGCCATCCCATTTGACTACGCCAGATTAAACTCTGTCTGGGACAATAGTCCTGAGGCTGGTTCGGCGGAGGCTACCTCTTCGACTTCAAGCTCAGCTTACGGCAAGCACGCGAGAGTGCACATGGCCGAAGGCTCCGACGAGTGGGCCGTGAAGTTCGAAGAACAACAAGCCACTATCGACTCCATGAAGGAAATGATGGAACAGTTGCTCCGAAAGAAGAAGAGGGATTCGCGAAATCGGCCGAGAAATTAGAAGAATCCAGAACACAGGACCACGCCCCACGCGACTGACGAAGAGAACGATCGCGGGCCACCTTCTGATTACTCCTCCAGGTCCTCAGGGAGAGCTTCACAGCCCGGGAGCACTCCTCGCGACAAGAGACTTGATGAGTTTCAGGATCAACTCGACGCCCTAAAACTACAGAAAAGTATGAACGAGCTGGGGGTGGTCCGCCCCTACCCCGTCGAGTGGGACATGGTGCCTTATCCAGCAAAGTTCAAACCTGTGGGGCTCACCCAGTTTGACGAGAAGGGATCCCCCTCGTAGCACGTCTACTATTTTCTATCCCAGACAGGGTTCCTGTCCAAGAATGATCCTATACTCATGTGGTTATTCATCGGTACCTTGAAAGGAGTGGCCTTTGAATGGTTTCGCAAGCTGCCGCCCGGCTCCATCAATTCGTGGGCTGACCTAGAGAAACAGTTCCTGGCTCGCTTCTTTGACGACGATACGGAAGTATCGATGGCGACCCTACTCTCTGAGAAGCAGAAGAAGACAGAGTCGGTCAACGAATTCGTGAAGAGGTTTAGGAATCAGTCGCTACATTGCCAGGACCAACTCTCCGACGCCACGCTGATCGAGATGTGCTGCAATAATCTCTCGATCGGCATCTTATCCAAGATCGGTGTAGTGGAGACGCGGACGTGGAAAGAACTTGTCCGCCAATGCGAGCAAGTTGAGAACATGATCAAACGCCTGGAGGCCGAAGAGCCTCAGCCCAAGAAGGGGGCCACGGAGGCACCCTTTTCCCGAAACCCTCCTCGCTCCAAAGAGAAAGAGACGATGGCTGTAGACACAAGCCCTACCCCTAAGATGGCACAGCAACAAAAGCCCAGGTCGTTTGAGCCGCGTCCCCAAAAGCATTACGACTTCAAAGAGGATTGGGTAGTCCCCACTTTCGACACCCTCCTTCAGACCCAGAGGATCAAGCTCCCAGAGATCAGCAGGCCAGAGGAAGCAGGTAAAACGAGCGACCCGAATTACTGCGCGTATCACTGGTTCATCAGCCATCCAATGGCCAAATGTTACATCCTCAAGGACAAGCTCCAAGCCCTGTTCGATGCGGGGGTGTTGAAGAAGGAAAAGGTCCAGAAGAAGGTGACCACAAATATGATCACCTTGAAGTTTGGGACCAACTTGCCTGAAGTCTGCACGCCAGCAGGTGTCATACCCATCCCTAAGTTGGAGCTAAGGATCGTTAACACGGACCCCCACAATCAGCGGGAAAAAGGCTTAGTGCCACAGACTTTGCCTTTAGGGCAAGTGATGTGGGTCCACCCTGATCTCATCACAGATGAACAGTGGTCTTCCAAGTCAGAACAGGCCAGAAAGGTGAAGGGCAAGCCTTGCAACGTAGTCTCAGCAATTCCGGGGGAAGCAACCCTCACCGACTCCGGAGGAGGAGTAGCGGCGCTTGTCACAAGGGTAGGGAGAGACTTCGCCAAAAAGTATCCCCCCACGGTGGAGGACTTAGCCGGGCCCCCGGCACGAGCATCGCCAACCCTTCAGGAGAATGTTGATGGACCAAGCCTGAGCAAGCCACCCTTTCGGTTCGACGTGCTAGCTCAACTGGCTAATATCCCGGCCAGAATTACCTTATATGAGCTCTTGCGTCGGTCAAAGTCCTCCCGGGAGGCCCTACGAGAGGCTCTGGCCGACTCAGAAGCCTTCACCATGCATTTTCCGCCCGACAATGAAGAAGAGGTAGAGAAGGGATGTGCACAATGTTGCCAAGCTTCTGGGAGGCATGTTCCCTGCATCACCTTCACCCCGGAGGACATGCTCGTCAACACGACGGCCCATGACATACCCCTCTACTTCACAGGATATGTCGGCTCGTCCAGGGTGAACATGATCCAAGTAGACCCAGGGTCGGCCCTGAGCATCGTCCCCTTGACACTTATCAGGTCCTTGGGGATACCTCAGAGGTGGCTATCAGCCACGACTACCACTATCTTTGGTTTTAATGCCACTGGCACGCGACCGCTTAGGAAGACTCGCCTCAAATGCCAGCTAGGTGATATGAAGACGGAGGTCACCTGCTACGTCATAGACGCAGAACCCTCTTACAATATGTTGCTAGGCCGACCGTGGATCTATAGCAACCACATTGTCCTGTCCACATTACATCAGTGCTTAAAGTACGTGGACGACAACGGGCAAGTGAGAACAGTGGTCACCGACAGGCAGCCTTTCGAGGGGGTGGAAAACTACTTCATCGACGCTGTGCTTTACTGGGACTCTGAATGGGGCCACGAGGCACCAGTCGAGGACCCGAGAAGCGGTAACGAGGCCGACTGTGAGTTGGAAGGCGATGAGGGTCTTGTCATCAATGACATTGAACCCATTGTAATCGGCTATGAGGGCCTCGCCTTAAATGAAGATCTTGAATTTGCTTACTCCTCATCTAGCCCAAAGTCAGATTGTCAGGGGCTCGACAGCCTGATTACAGGGTTGTCTAGCAATTCCACCTTGCACCTGCCTGTACGGTCATCATTTGTTACCGATAAACAGATGATTGAATCGTCACAGGCTGTCTTCGTCATACCCGCTCAGAGATCGTCTTCGGGAGGATCGATCACCCTGCACGGATGATGTGGGACGACTCAAAAGACGACGAGCCCGCCCCAGAATTCAGGCGCTATAGCCAAACTGCCGAACGCATGATGAGTGGCATGGGGTACGACTTCACCCGTAATGAGGGATTGAACTACGGCAAAGGTAGGAAAACCTCGGTCCCACCTGCCTACGTGCCGAAGGGAAAACCAGACAATTACTACAGTAAGACTCGAAGGGGGTTGGGCTACACCTCCTCCAACGATGAATTGTGTTGCCACTTCGGCCAGGTGACCAGTGACACCCACTCGGACAGCCAGTCATCGACCTCTTTGGCTTGGGATTCGGATGTTAGTATCGGGGGTTGGTTCGTGAATCTTACGGTCAACATGGCCGCAATCGACAACCTGGAAATTCAAGGAGATGAGGAAATCTCGCTGCATGATGATGAGTGGGATCGCCATCAGCGCCCAGTGGAGTGGTCGCTTCGAACAGCAACAGCCGCCCACCGAGGATGAAATTCTTCGAGTAAATATGGGAGATGAGGCTAACCCTAGACCCATATTTATCAGCGCCAGCTTAACTCCCTAGGAGAAGCAAGACCTCGTATCACTCGTAAGAGAATATATCGACGTCTTCGCATGGAACTATGAGGACATGCCCGGTCTCGATCCTCAAGTTGCCGCGCACCGCCTCAACATCAGCACCAACACCAAACCTGTCAAACAGCAACAAAGGCGATTTCGCCCTCAAATCATGGACGCGATTGTGGCGGAGGTGAAAAGGCTCATAAAGGCTGGCTTCATCAGGGAAGAACAGCACCCCGATTGGGTCTCGAACATTGTGCCAGTTCTAAAGAAGAATGGCACGATTAGAGCCTGTGTCAATTAGAGGGATCTCAACGCTGCTTGCCCTAAAGACGAGTTCCCTTTACCCATCACAGACGTCATCATCGACAACACGTGTGGGTTTGAAAGGATGTCATTCATTGATGGGTTTTCGGGGTACAACCAGATTAAAATGCACCCCGAGGACAAAAAACATATCGCGTTCAGAACCCCGATGGGGATATACTGCTACACGGTCATGCCGTTCGGGCTCAAAAATGCCGGAGCAACCTACTAGCGCGCCATGAGTGCCATCTTCCAGGTCCATCTGTGAAAGACAGTAGAGTGTTATGTAGATGATCTGGTCATGAAAAGCCACAACAGAAGCGACCACTTACGAGATCTGCGAGCAGCATTTGAGGTCATGCGCAAGCACCAGCTGAGGATGAACCCTACAAAATCATTTCTAGTCGTGTCAAGCGGCAAGTTTCTTAGCTTCGTTGTCACTACCAAGGGAATTTGCGTCGACCCCGACAAAGTGCAAGCCATCCAGGAACTCCAACCACCCAAAAATCTCAAAGAGTTGAGGGGGCTGTAGGGACGATTGGCGTACATCCAAAGATTCATCGCAAATCTCTCGGACAAGTGCTAACCCTTCTCCAAGCTAATGAAGAAGGGGGTATCGTTCACCTGGGACCAGTCCTGTTAGCAGACATTTGAAGAGATCAAAAACTACCTCTCGAACCCGCCTGTTTTGGCAGCCCCAGTATCATGGAAGCCGTTCTTCATGTATGTGCGTGTGACCGAGCACTCCCTGACCGCTCTCCTGGCGCAGAACAACGAC
>JBAKGM010047340.1:0-16930 GCA_037177215.1 Asparagus racemosus
AAACTTAAAACACCTAAAAGGTGTTTTGAAATAAGTGTTGTGTTTTTGGTTTGATGATGATTTAGCTCAAAAAACACCATGGCTTCCAAATACATGGTGTTTTGCTTTTAATAAAAACACCATGAAAACAATTTAAACACAATGGTACCCAAACGGAGCCTTATTTATCATCTTTGTTGTTTGAGATCTGCCGGCCACATCGTACCTGGTCGGAGCCTCAGAGCTGCATTGCAATCCGTTTTCTTTTTACCAAGTAAGCATTTCACCAAATCTCACCCGTACACTGCTATGTATCTAACCCCAATCTGTGGTACCCGTATACGCATATCTCTGCTTCCAGCTTAAATGACCATTTTTAGATAATTTGATTGATAATTTCTTTGATAATTGATCACTGTAAGGTGAAAAAACATACATCACATACTCGAAAAGATATATAGAACTCATATAGTCAGATGATGGTCATTGCATCCCAAGTGTTTAAGCACAAGATAGTTTGCGAACGTGCATTATCATTCACTGACATGATCACAGAGTATTTATATGAAAATAGCAGAAATTTTTCTATGAAAAAAGGCTGGAATACCCACTATTAAATCCTCTGTGTTGTCAGATATCAAACATGGAATTAAGTGTGGATTTTTTAATGTGTTAGAGTTTCTCAATCTTCTTTGATGGTTGGTTAAGGAGCAGAGGATTCAATCATGTACATAAACAATCGGAGTTAGGATCTCCGGCGGTTCCTCTGATGATCAAGTCTGTAGTGAGCTTGAGTGGAAAAAAATGATTATAAGGGGTTTGTTTGTGAAAGATTGCTTACTTTTATGCAGCTGACAGTGCCTCTTATTTGTAGTAGATATTGGGGGCAATTGTGTAACTTTGGCCTAGTCCAGGCAGGCAGCACAGTCGGCAGATACTTTACAGGTGTCGGCCGTAGATGGGATGAGTTACCTATGCGTTTAATGTGATGGTGATGAGGGAAGCATGGTGTTGACGAGGTTCGATGAGTCATAAAGACTTTCGGGGCTAGAGTAATGATGATTTCGACCATGCATTTAATGTGATGATGATCGACCGTTAGCGGGAGATTCGAGGACAAATTGCCTTTCATCTCAGCTTTGCGAGAGGGTTGACAAATAACGTTTTTGTATTTGGCCATCTTGGATTCGAAAGTTCTCAACCCGGTCTTGCCAAATGAGGAGGCGAGATCGACCTTAACAGTGAGTTTCGAGTAAGGACGCCTTTCGACTCGACCCCTCTTGGGAATGATCGAGTGTTGACGTTGCTCTAGTTGTCCTGCATAGGGCGAGGTTGATTTGATGCTTAGTCAGTATGGGACAAGTGTCAGCTCCTGGGGGAGGATTAACACTTGGCCATTTTTTGTGATATAACATTAGCCCATTTTACTCGAACTTGGGTGGCCGAGTCCGAGTGAAATTGAACAGTCACCTATTGGGGAGCCGAGGGGCATTTATGAGGGGTTACTAATATGTCGCTGTTGACATGACGTTCTGACGTTAGGAGATATTGTGCGCCGCCGTCGTCTCGTTCTATGAGCACAGATTGTGTGCTAATTAGAGGGTGGCACTTCAGTTCTGGAGCGATCACTTTGAATTCTGGAGTCGATCTCAACTGTTCATCAATAACCGAGTCGACCATTATGATTTTTCCACGTGTCTGCCTCCACACCTATATATCCTTGCTTTTCCAAAGGGTTTACTTTACCTATTTTAAGAACCCTAGAACTTTCAGCATTTGAGCGATTTCTAATCATTTTCTCCATCTTTCGGCAATTTTCTCATCAATGGTTTCTTCTACTACTACCGTCATCGCCCGTAATGAAGCTAGGATCAATCTGCTATGGAATTTTCGCTCCAAGATGTACTTAATGGAGCTCGAGACCTATTATGACCGCTTTGACATTCCTCGAGTGTTTACGTTGCCAGTGCTGGAGGAGAATTAGGCGGTGTATGATCATGGTGGTGTCGTCACTCCAGTGTACATCAGGCACTTGGAGTATGGCCTTCGCCTCCAGCTTCATCCATTTCTCCGTCGTACTTTCGAGGCACTAGGGGTCTCGCCTTCTCAGATCAAGCCAAACTTCATAGTCACGCTGGTGGGGTTCGTGGTGATCTGCCACCGAGTGAGAGTCAAACTGACTCTTCAGATTCTCAACCACCTTCTTAGCATCAAGGTTGGGAAGAACGAGGGCCTTTATTACTTCCAGAACTTGGGCGACTTCAAAGTTGTCTCAAACCCTCCTAAGTCAAACAAGGACTGTAAGGAGAAGTTCATCTGGGTCTTTAGGGCAGACTCAATTCTATCTTGCTCAGTTTAGCCCAAGATCAAGAAGGATGTATTTCAGGTCTTTTGTATTGCAATTGATACATATTACAATAAAAGAATATAATGAAACAAACAAAATTTTTATTTTTCCTAGGGTTCTTTTCTGTGTGCTGGTGGAGCGTCGATCTTGTACTCCGTTGACTCACCGATTAAGACAATGGGTCTCTTTTGCTGTTGATGAGGATTAAATTACTTGGAAGCTAACTCAATGTTCTCTTAGCAATATCTCTCAATGTGATCGCAAAGTGCGATGCGTGTGGGAGTTTTTAGTGGCTAACCAATTTGATCTTCATAGATACATAGTAGATTCATGGATAGATCAATTGATCACAGATAATTTTTCCAGCCTTTTTGAAATATGTGATCTCCTCTCCTTTTATAGGCTAAAAGAGAGAGTTAAAGGCCCTTTTAATTGTGGATTAAGTAGCCATTAAAGTAGGAGATAGTGGGGAGCGGTTACCCCCCTGTAAATAGCTCTGAAACGACTATTAGGTGAACTTCATGGGCTTGATGAACTTTGCTGGAGACGTGGGCTAAGGTCTCCACAAACGTAGGCGAAGGTTGCTAGAGTCGTGGATGAGAGTCACTACAGACATGGGCGAGCCTTCTTCAGATGTGGATGACTTGGTCCACTTTTATTGATGTGGGCGGAGCTCATTAGTTGGTGAGCTTCGCTTATGAGTTCGAATTTGACATAGAATTTGACTCTAGGCTATACCGACTAATGATGCCTTTCGACTTGGCAAGGGAGTCGACTCACATTTGATTTGATCGATTCGAATCGACATGGGCAGTCTGGTGAGCTTCACTTATGAGTTTGAATTTAACACAGAATTCAACTCTATGCGTGACCGACTATTAGCACGTTTCGACTCGATATGCGTCATCTTGTAAGGTTTGCTTCATTCGATAGGCGACATTCACTGCGGTTTGTCGTGGGCTTGACTTTGGGCTCATTCGAAGTGTTTAGCCTATGAGCGTTCACTTCTTGTACTCAAATTGATCATCAGCCTAAGTGAACATACATTTTGACCATCTACAAGAGGCCCCCAAGTTTTCAAGATCCTGCATTTCAATTTTGTAGCTAGGATTGAAATACTTTGGGTAAATAGCCAGAGGTGTACTGTTGAACGTGGCTTAAGTTATCTTGATTAGGTGAAAACTTGTCTTCATTCGTCTACTTGGTTGCTAGAGGTGTTTTGTTGAACGTAGCTTCCTTGGTTGTAGGCTTGTATCAAAAGCTTGATGATGCTCGTACTCGCCCAAATCTATGTTTTGAACGAAAGTTGCCTTTTCAGTTATTAAGGCGATGTTAGTGAATTAGTGAAGTTCGATTGATTCTAAGCCTGAGAGAGGATCGCTCAATTTTGGGCTGCTAGCGAAGCTCGTCGATTGGTGGCGTTCACTAGCTGAAGAGACTCAATTTTTATTTGAGCTGTGTTGGCGAAGTTTGTCGTCTGATGATGTTTGCTGGCTAGCAAAGTTTGTTGAGATTCACCTCTTGATTTGCACCGTGATCAACGGATGAGATTTCTTGATTGAAGATCTCCCGAGATCCGCTACAAATTTGACCGGGTTTTAGGCTAAGACTTAGCCTCTTTGTCCGGTCAATCAAATCTCGAAAAGTTGTGATTTTCTTGGTGTTAGGATTTGAAAGAGGCTATAAATAGTAGACATCCCCCTCCATTCTCACCGTCTTCATCTCTTCTTCTTCTTCTTCTTCTCCATGTCTGCGACAACGTCGCATAGACCAGAGATGCTCCTCGACAGAGGAGCTGAGATAAGAAAGCTCCAACAGGAGTTAGCCCAAGTAAGGGGTAATCAAGTGGATGAACTCTGCATACTTCACTATCTGGCAAAGTTGCTATCGGTCGAAAGGCGATGCTCGAGCAGATCAACGAGAACCAATCGATAGCTTGGGGTGAGTTGAATCATGATAGCGATGCGTGGGCTTCGAATGTCGAGCTCTGCGTAAGTCCATTCGGTGACTAAAATGGAGCTTGAAGAAAGATCCTTAGATCTCCACAAGTGAAGACTCCGACAGTAACTAAGTATCACGAATGTATCCTAGATCGTAATTAGACGTGGTGTGGTAGACTCAGGCCTGACGTTGAATTTTATTTGCAAGAAGTACTTCTTACTGCTGATATGTCTCAATTTGTAGCAACGGGGACACTTCTTATCTTCATGGGGAGTAACTTAGCCCCCAAAGTCTTGTAACATTAGAGGAATAAGGGTTGTAGCTTGGTGCAGCTCGTGTATGTTCCTCTACTATCACACTACCTATATTTTAGAATTATAGGATAGTAGCAAAGAGCAACATGTACCCATCATCCTTATAATTGGGCAGTTTTGAGTATCGCTTTGTAGTAGAGTCTTCAATCAATAAAAATAAATTTTTCTTCAAGCTGAAATTGTCCATCTTCTATATAATTGATCTACATGTACTTTTGTAGTGACATTGAACTCTACATGGAGTCGTCATGCTTTGAAGTAAAGCTCAGGCTTCCTTGTGTTGGCGAGAGTCAATTTGAAATCCGCCAAATAAAGTCTCAAACAAATCGAGTTGGAGTTTGCTCAGTTTGGAGACTTAGTGAATTTTACCAAATCATTTTGATGAGGTTCACTATATCAAGGTCTCAAACAAATTGAGTTAAGATTTTCTCAAATTGGAGACTTAGTGAAATTTTCGCTATGATGCTTTGGCGAAGTTCGCCTTAGTGCCCTGTTGAATTTGGGCGAGGTTCGCCTGCTTAGGGAACAATCGTTCTAAGCGAAGTTCATTAAGTTGGTTGTGTGAGGCTCAGCCTAAGGGCTTGAAAATTCAAGTCTGAGCTTGTGGCGAAGCTAATTCGAAGTGAGATTCTAGACTAAGTACAAGGCTGAAATATTAGGCAAAGTTCGAGGCGAAATCTTCAATTGATTTGGTAGTGATATCTTTGATGAATTTGGTAGGGAGATCTTAGGTGGGGTTCACTGGCGAGATTTTCAACGAAGTTTAGGGTTATATCCTATAAATAGGACTGTTTTCCTCCTTCTTCACTTTTGATTTCAAAAATCCTTCAACTCTCCAAACCCTAGCTCTTCTTTAGAAAGACCCAGAAAGCTTCATCAATGGCCCCTCGTCACACTATTTTCAGGGGAAGGAGCTCTGCTTGAGGATATCATCGGCCACGAGTTGACGAGGCACTGGCGCAATTAGAGATGGTGATCGGTAAGTGGACCCATCAATGGTGACCTTAGGGCTTGAAACAATGCCTTGTGACATCTGAAATTTGATCCACCTTTAAAGGCGAGATCCTTATGACCACTTGTGATCTTTCCAACAAATCTTTGTGCTGACGACAAGGTTCTGTCAGCAGCCATTGATGGCGCTCATTGTGGTGAGCTTTATTCTGTGGAAGGAGCTCGTTTAGCCTTTTGGGCTTCTACAACGAACTTTGTTTAAGCAGAGTTCGTAGCTTTGTTTTAGGTGATTTAGCTAGAGTGACGTTCACCATTTTGGATGATCTTTGCTCAAGTGAAGTTCGCTTGTTTAAGTTAAATGAATTTCACCAACTTTGAACAAGTGAGTGAAGTTCGCTGTTATATGTTGAGCTTCACTTCATCTTGTCAACACACAGTTGATATAGATGGTCTTATGAGTGAAATTTGCCTATGCTCTTTGAGTATGACGGCTGAACTTGGTCTTCGTTTGCTAACTCTTTTGTCGTCCTTGTGCCATTGTTTATTCGAGAGCTCCTATGGATCATCACAATCATTTTGGTCATAATGGGACTCATGATCCTGAAGTGACACATGCTTTTGATGGGAGTGTCCCGTTGTTTCTCGAAGTCAGCAGTCAAGAGAGGATCGATACTATCCATACGGGTAGCTACTATGGGTGATACTTATCAACACGAAGTTCTCTATTCCACATGAAGATGTATCGGTGACGCTGCATTTTCTCTTTAGAGACAGTGTTCCTGTTGCCAACTCTCTCTTCTATTGGGGAGAGGAGTATTGGTATTTCACTCTAGGAAATCGCCAATGCGCTTTGCCAGTGATAGAGTATCAGGTCTCTTTTACGTATTTGTAGTGCCTTGCCGTGCCTCGCTTCATGCGCTATAACCTCACCAATAGGGAGGATAGTGAAAAGATAGGCATCTTGAAGTACGGAGGTGGCTTTCGCCAAGAGGGACTCTTCGGGATCAACATTATGGGGTTATGCCTAGGCTTTGTTAATAAGGACGTGCTGGTTAACGAAGTTGCTATCATTCCGAGCACCTTTGGGAATGAGCTTGTTAGAAATGACACTCAGTATCCTGATGCGGATGCCAAGTTTCCTGGCTAGATTAAGTCGACAGATACTCAGTGGTGGGTCCATCTAGTAGATTTTGCTCTCGTCACCTTCGAAGGCAGAATGCAAGAGATGGGGCTCTATGCTGTGGTTAGTGCCTCCAAGTATGGCACTGAAATTTCTACACCGGTATTGTACGGTATTCTTGAGATGTACAATAGCGATAGCAGCACCTTCTTCACTCCGATGGGGGAGATCGGGATTGCTTTTCACGAGATGTTTGAGGTATCTTGTTTGCCGATGGCGAATCGTTTGTATGAGTGTTTTCCTACTAATGAGGAGTTGACTACATACTCTCATACTGCTTATGTTGCAGAGGCATTTCGGGAACAGGTCTGCCACTTCCTCATTTGCCAGAGGGCTATGGGAAATCCTAGTCATGACCACACTGTGCCTCGTGTTCCTTGGGTGGACTATCTCTTCCCCAATGTTAGCAAAAAGGGAAATGTGGAACCAATCCCTCCAGCTATAGATGCTGAAGTTAAGACCCGCATCTTCAAAGATGGCTTCGTATTGCATATCGCTGACTCTGACGTGTGTGGGTTTCATGTCAGTGACCAATTTGAGAGTTTCCATCTTCAGGGAAAGGAGCCAATATCTGAGTTGGCATTGCTCGCAGGGTTCTTTTTCATTTGGCTAAAGGGTTGCATCGTACCTTCTCGACCGAAGAATCGCATCTCGATCAAGGTGATGTACCCTACCATGTTGTTGGCCTCTGATTATAGCCTAGCTCTTTTACTAGCAATGGTGAGCTGCATACATCATGGCCTATGTGAATTGGTCACTGAATATTTGAAGCAGGGGGATAGTTGTCCAAGGAATCAAGTGCCCAACCCTAGGGTGGAGTTATCATATGCCTATTTGGTAATATGGTTTACTCAACACTGTTCATCACTGATGTCAGCTGCAATGCTTGGTGGAGGAGACATTGCTTTGCTTCAAAGGTTCGAATGTTCGAAGTGGCTAGTCAAGTACCTCGCTGGGGTCTATAGAGTTCTTCAGAACAGGGACCATTATCGTCTTTAATGTTGCTTCCCCTCGATTGACACCATAAATCCTAGGGGCAAGTTTGAAGATGGCAGGAGTAGTGAGGACTTTGCTTGCTTGCCTAGTGAGTGTTTCAACTGGTTGGTGAACATTCGACCAGGTCACATCGTTGCTAGATTGAACGGGATGGAGTGCTACATTGAGCCCTGCTTGCCATGCCGATTTGCTCACCAATTTGGTTACGATTAGCTATATGTCAGGAATCTGAACCCAGGGTTACTACGTACAGGAAGCTTGGTTGATGGGGCTGGTGCTTGGTACCACTTTGTTGTGGGGCTTACAGGATCCAGGTTCTTGCTTCCCCAACATATGCCTAACTATTATATGACCCTAGGATTTTGTAAGTGGTATAGCAATGTGATTGTCCCTCTTCTCAAATTCTAGGTGAACAAGACTAGCTTGTTTTGCATTACGAAGCGGTACAAGGCATGTTCAAGGAGGGGTTTGATGAGTAGAGCTCCCAGACTCTGAGAATTTCTAGCAGAAGATGCGTTAGATTATGATTAAGAGGTGCTAGGTGAAAACCCTATCTCTGAAGGGCAAGTGCGTGTCTACATCTAGGAACCGGCTAGGCCTGTGGTCCGTCAGGGTGTACCTAGTAGAGGACGGGGAAAAGGGAAGAGACTTTTGCATGTTCCTCCTTCTCCACTACCTTCAAAAAGCAATGTTTGGTGTCTCCTGAGTCCGAGCCTGTGCCTGGAGGCTCTTCAAGGGTTACAGAAGAATCTCCTATGGTCCTAGTGCAAGAAGCTGGAGTTGGTTCGTCAGGTGATATTTGTTCATATATTAGCACCACTTGACTTGAAGTGCTTTTTGGCTGATGCATTTCTTCTTATGTGCAGGTAGAGAGCCCATTCCCCTAGACGACGATGAGGAACAAGTGGATTATGGGCATGATGACACTGATACCTATTTTATTGAGCCTGAAGATGCAGGCGATATTGGTGACGTTGGTGGGTCTTCGTACATGCTAGGTACTTTCAGTCAATCTTCTGTGACTGTCCCACTTTGGCGACTAACGTTCTGTTTATTTAACAAATGACGAGCATGATTTCAGAGCTATGGGCAAATTAGCCCCTTCGTCATTTTCTACTCGTGGTCGCTTTGAACCAGTGGCTAATTTTGAAGGAGCTTCTTGCATCTTGGAATCTGCGCCTGTCGTAGATGCGGCTGAAGTTCCTGCACCAGCACCCGTTTCGTGAGTGTGGTGATGATTGGTGATTCCTGGATCTTCTGATGAAGATGACGATGCTTTAGCTTCTCCAATACCCATAGGGGGTGAAAGGGTAGCACCACTAAGTCTTGGGCCCGTGTCTAATGGGGGTCCCAATATAGATGCGACTAAAGTTTCATCCACTGGTGTTGAGGTTACACCCATAGATGTGCTAATGACCCCGACGATGGTTGCAGTGACTGTCGTTCTGTCTATTGTGATGGCTTCTATAGTACCTCCCACTGTGTCAGACATCTTGGTTACGCTCGCACTATTTTTTATGTCAGGCAATGAGCAGATACAAGCTTCACTGACTCTCTCTCCAATTACCACAGATGAGATGGTGGTCTCCACGGGAGCAAGCTCCTCAAGTGCTGTGGGAATTCCTCAATCTCCCGATCATGAAGATTTAATCAAGGTGGAGATTAAGATATTGACGGAGAACATGGTGAGGTTGCTCAATCAGAGTATTGCTATTGCCTTAATCTGCGGAGGGGCTTGTCCATCCACACTCTTAAATTGTTGAGAGACCAGCTTGATCTTCTATCGTCAGTTGCTAGTTTGACTCGCACTAAGTCCTTTAAGATAGTGATTGACATGGCGGAGCTCTATCTTCAAGAGTTGCAGAGGCTTCGTACAGCTAATCTTGAGGGTATCATTGAACTTGAATTCCATTGCTTGTCAGCTGTTCATCGCAAAGCCCATGAGTCTGCCCAGATAGAAATGGAACAGATCAGTGAGAAAGTCCAGAATCTGAATGATAGCATTGTTTCAACTGAAGGCTATTATATAGAGCTTCAATGTGCTATCTAAGAAAAGGATGCAATGATCGATGAAGCTAAAGTAGCCATTGTTGTGGCTCAAGCACGTCTGGATGCCGCTCAACGCCAAAAGGAGGAGTTCGAATTTGATTTAACAAAGTTCACCAAGAAGTGAGATTCTCAGGTTGCAGAGTTTTAAGCCGAGATGAAGAAGCTTTCCGTCATCAAGGCTCATGTCACTCCCATTGATCCTAGGACTTTGAGGGAGAGGGCCCAGAAGGGTGCTCAGGAGGTCAGGGATTCCAAAATGAATGAGTGTTTTGCACAGATACACACTTTTTATTCGTTATCCTTGTAAGAACTTCTTGTAAGCGTTTAGCTCTTTTGATAAATAAAAGAACTTTTTGTCTCCCTGGGATGTGTGCACGATGGAGGTGCAATGTTAACGTATCGTAAGGATATCTTTGCTGGGGAGGATGATGTTAGAATCAAACTGGTGAGGTGTACTGTTAACATAACAGTTTGGTCAAGTTGACACTGTTCAGAGGTGTAATGTTAACATGATAGTAATGGGGATATTTGACAGAGGTGTAATGTTAACCAGTCAAATAAATTGACCGACAGAGGTGTAATATTAACCGGCCAGGACAAGAAAGTCTAAAGGATAAATACCATTTGGAAGTGCAGTGTTAACTTAACGGTAGAAAATCGATGGAAGTGTAATGTTAACTAATTGATTTTAATATGAGCGAATTGACAGAGGTGTAATGTTAATCAGTCAAATTTGCTAAGATAGGTCAACAGAGGTGTAATGTTAACCGATCGAGGAAATGGTCTGAAAGAGGTGTAATGTTAACCAGTCAGGTCATTTAAAATGAGAAATCGTTCAAAGGTGTAATGTTAACATGACGATTTGATCAAATTGGTACTGTTCAGAGGTGTAATGTTAACATGACAATGATAAGGATATTTTTGGTTGGTACTATTCAGAGGTGTAGTGTTAACATGACAGTAATGATGGTATTTGGAGTCAAGTAGAGGTGAGGTGTTAACTTGATGACTCGTTGGAGATTTTTAGATTGTGGAGATCAAAGTCTCTAGTCAGAGGTGGAAACTTAAACGTGACCAAGATCTCTATGGGGAGACGAAATTGGATGATGTCACGAGTAATATTTTTTGAGAAACTTTGCGTTGATTGGTGCTATGAGCCTATTGTTGTTTTGGTCAATCAGATGATATGCTCCATTTGAGTAGATTGTCTCTACTACAAATGGACCTTCCTATTTGGGTTGGAATTTTCCTTTGGTCTTATGCGTCATGACCATGGGTCAACGAAAGGCTAAGACCAAGTCACCTTCCTTGAAGGATCGTTCTCTGACTCTCTTATTGAAGGCTCTCAAAATTCGTAACTGGTAGATCTCGATTCTTTGTTAAGCTTGAAGTCTCAACTCTTAGAGGCGCTTTTGATGATGTTCTTTGGTCGTCATCTTCTCAGCAATAGTGATTCTTAATGACGGTACCTGAATTTCTAGAGGGATCACAGCTTCACATCTGTAGACTAAGAAAAATGGCGTTGAGCTAGTGGGAGTGTGGACTGTTATTTGATAAGCCCATAAACACTCTAAATTTCTCGTCCCAATTTCATTTGTTGGAAGAGATTAACTTCTTCAGAAGTCTGATGATGGTTTTGTTGAAAGCTTCTGCTAAACCATTAGCAGCTAGATTGTATGGCGTAGAAGCCACATCTTAAATTTTGAATTTGTTATAGAATTTGAAGAACAGTCGGCTGATGAATTGGGGACCGTTGTCATGAATGATTCGTCTGGGAATGCCGAATCAGTAGATCACGTGATGTCTCAAGAATTTTATCGCTTGAGATGTCTTGACTTCTTTGTGGAGAATAGCTTCAGCCCATTTGGAGAAGTAATCTACTATGGCCAAGTAGAATCGATGGCCCTCGGCGGATAGCGGACTGATTGGTCCAATGATGTCTATGCCCCAAGCTTCAAATGGCCATGAGACTACTCTCGAATATAATTCTTCTGGAGGTTGATGTAGGAAGTCAGTATGGACTTGACATGCATAACATCGTTTAGTATATGCTACATCATCTGCTATCATTGTCAGCTAGTAGTAACCTAATTGATGAAGTCGGTCTTGAAGTTTGGGACCTGGTTGATGAGCTCCCCATGCACCATCATGGACTTCTTTTAACGCTTCTCGAGCTTTACTTGGTAAAAAGTATCAGAGCAAACTATTGTCAAAGGATCATCAGTACAAAGTTTGCATAGCAGAATCATAGAAGAAACGTGAAGCTCTTCTTTGAATGGAGAATGCCTGCTTCAGACTATCTGGTAGAATTCTATGCAGGACATAGCCGATGATTGGGAACCACCAATCATTGCTTTCGACGTGAATTAGTATGACATGCACTTTGTTGGCTTCAAGAATGTGCTTCCGGAAGCATAATCGATGGCTAGCCACCGTGATGCGCGTAGTAGATTTGGGCACTAAGGCAAATGTAATTGCAAGAGATGCTAAAGCATCCACATGGGTGTTCTCAAGGCAAGCTGCATAACTGATGTAGAAACCTTCGAAGGATTGAGCGAGCTTCATTGCCACTTTGTAGTAGGGTATGAGGTCGTTATGGCGGACCTCGTATTACCCTTTGATTTGATTCACGATTAGTTTAGAATCACCGCAGGCTTCGAGATATTTGACACCTATATCTTGGGCAACTTGTAGGCCGATTACAAGGGCATTATATTTGGCTACATTGTTGGAGCATGGCTTGGTCAATGAATAGGCCCTAGGGAGAACATGTCCGTGGGGGTCAATCAGCACTACCCCCACTCCTGTGATAATTGCTCTCTTGTGATTGCGTCTTGATGCACTGTCGGTGTACAGTTGTCGTATCTGATAGTCTTAGGCTCTATTGGCACTGCTAAAATTAGTGGCTTCGAGAGATAACTCTTGATATCATTGAAAGCTTCTTGGCAAGTATCGTCCCAGACAAACGAAACACCTTTCTTCATGAGTCTTTGAAATGGTTAACATTTCCCAGACAAGTTGGTGATGAACCTTCGGATGTAGGCTAATCGTCCTTGTAGACCTCTGAGCTCTTTGAGATTCCTCAGAGGCGACATCTCTTAGATGGCCTTCACCTTCTCGGGGTTGACTTGTATTCCTTTGGATAGCACAGTAAATCCTAGGAATTTGCTTGATGATACCCCTAGGAAGGATTTGATTGGATTCATCTTGAGTTGATGCTTTCACATAAGTTCGAACACTGTTCTCAAGTCACTGATGTGATCTTGCTTGTGACGACTTTTGATTGCAAGGTCGTCGATGTAGCATTCCACAGTCTTACGCAAATGTTCATGAAAGATCGTGTTTATAGTGCGTAGATAAGTAGCTCCAGCATTCTTCAAACCGAAGGGCATTACTGTATAACAGAATACTCCTAAAAGTGAACTGAAGGTTGTGTGCTTTTATCATTAGGATGCATTTGATTTGGTTGTATCCAGAGAACCCACCCATAAAGGACATTCTCTCAAAACCGCACATATTATCGATCATGACGTTCGTGATTGGGAGAGGAAATTCATCCTTTGGGAAAGCAATGTTGAGATCCTGAAAATCGATGCAGATCCAGATCTTGCCATTTTTCTTCATCACCACTACAATGTTGGCTAACCAATTGGGGTGTTGCTCTTCGCAAATGAACCCGCACTCGATGAGCTTGTGGATTTCCTTCTCGCTTTGCTCTATTAACTCAGGACAGAAGCGTCTCTGCTGCTTGATTGGCTTAACACTAGGGTTGATTTGAAGACGATGTACAACCATGTTGGGTCTAGGCCCGGCATGTCTTCATAGCTCCAGTGAAGACATCAATGCATTCTTGAATGAGAACTACGAGTTCTTCCTTTTCAGCGAATGATAGACTTTCACTGATAAATATGGGCTTGGGGTTGATTTCATCGTCTATGTTGATTTGAACCACCTTTTCTTTGGTGGGTGGCTCTCTGACTTCGAAATGGGATTCACATTGCTTCTCAAGTTGCTTTGCCCATGCATCATCTTTAGGAATTTCAAATACTTTATATTCATCAAGATTCATGGTCAGGCCATGTTGGCTGTGAATTCATGACACAAAGCTCTAAGGTTGATGTCAAAATTCTAGTTGGATATGTCTGAAGAATCACTTAGGAAATTATCAGATGCTAGTTCTGTTTGTGGCTCGGCTTCAGGAGAAATATAACTGAGTCCTTGCTTGGTTCGATTATAGTAATTGAAGACTTCACCTGCTAGTGTACAGGGGATCAAAGAGACTCTTAGTCCTCTATTAAAGTTCAACCTTTGTCTTGTAGTTAAGTGGTATCACATCTTTGCCATAATCTGTTGAGACCGCTAGCTGTATCTGGAGAATTCTGGCGCTACTTTAGCTTCTTCTTCAAAGTTTAGACAACGAAACTACGTCTCAAATTTTTCAAAGATGATCGGATTCATATCACTCTTGTTGGATTGAACCACAAAAGAGGCATCCTCTGAGTTTTCTAGCTGCTTATGAGCATAATGTGATTCGTTTATCAGCATATGCAATGCCGATTCTAAAGCAAGCCTGGCCATCAAATTTTTGACGCTTACGTTTTCAAACTCAGAGTCTAAAGAACAGTCGTAAGCAAACTCTTCTTCATTAAAGATCCGATCACCCTGATTTTTGGCAGATTGGTCAATACAGAGGCCATCTAGGGTAATTACAAGTGGATCTATCTCCCAGACTAAATCCTCAATAAGATCTCGCTCAACATATGCTTCATTACCGCTATCCTCATCACTGGGAAGAATAATCTCAATTGTCTAATTTTCATCATACAAGAGAGAGTCAGTGAAGTAATTTTCTACCCCCTTAAAAGGATGCTTTTCAGTATCAACTCTCTGTTGAATCCCATGTTCATCAATGTATTTAAAATATTGATGAAGTGTTGAGGGGACAATCATGTTGGAAGGGATCCTAGGTCATCCTAGTAGAAGATTGTAAGATGTCTCGATGTCGATGAGGTGCAAGTTACTTCAGTCTTCAAATCTCCGATCTAGCAATTGAGTCAGATCTTTCCAATAGATCAGCTACTGCTAGAGTTGACATTGAGTATGGTTACATAAGTCTTTGAGAGCTTGTGAAGGGGGACTCCTAAAAAGCTTAGGAGTCTCCGCGAAATTATACTCAACGTGGAGCCTGGATCAATGTGAATCCTCTCAACCCTTGACGACCCTATATACCTGTTCGCGGGGAATGTTGGTTCGATTTTCATTGAATGAATTTGTTACAGCTTATTTACTTTTATAACGAGATTCAAATAAAAAGACCGCCTTTTATAAGGCTTACAATGAAAATCATAAAGACTATAACTTTTCGCCCTTTGTTGAACAAACGCGGGATTTGTTCGTCGGATCCTCACTTGCATGGGTATCTTCGCCTGTGCCAAGGACTATATTCCGTTCGTAGACCACTGCGTGATCAGATCTAGGTATGAGATCTACAGATCTGTGGGGATTATTTCACAGAGGAAATAATCACTGATGGAAATTAACTCACAAAGGAGATAATTGCCGGAGTGGGTGAAATCGACAGAGCGAAGTCACGCACGAACCTTGAGATTAAGACAAAGCTTAATCTTGAGGGTGGATCTTGTAGATCTGACCCAGATCTACTTCAATTCCTCTCCTGGATGCATAGATCTGAGTCAGGATGAGGTCTTCGCGTGCAAGGGATCTAGATCTGAATTTTCACCTTTGCAAAAGATCAGATCTGTGCCAAAACGTCTCGCTCAAGTTCATAATTTTCTAGCCCCAGACAACTGAGACCCTCCTCTCTATTTATAGACAAAGAGGGGGGTAGGGGGGTCGGATCAGTGGCCAGCACACCTTGGTGTCTCGGCCCATGCAGAGACACCAAATGGTGGCTCGGCCAAGTGGCCGAGACACTATTTTGGTTCTAGCGTTTTGTCTGATATTGTTTTCTTTCGGTCACATCGACTCTGAATCTGGTTGATTGTCTCATTGATTTCAGAGTTCAATTAGTTCAGTTCTGTCGACGTTTGGGTCCAGTTGATTGTAACATCGATCGGTTCAGTTCCGCCAATGTTTGAGTCCGGTTGATTCTGCCTCGTCGACGTTCGAGTCTGGTTGATTTCATCTTGTCAATATTTGCTGATCTGAAGCTTTGCCATTAGATTTATTTCACGATTCGCCGCTTCATTGACTCACACGCCTCGCCGACTCGCTTCATGTGTTCGCGACGCGATTTCATCGTCAACAGTTCTTCATCTCATCATAAGATGGGTCGTTGATCACCAATCCATCGTCACGAGTCACGTTCAGGTACTTATAGACAATTTTTAGTGCCTACAGATACCCCCTCTAAAGTGTTTCAGCCTCAATTTTTTTAGACGAGCCTAGAATACTTTGGATGTGATAGGCCCCACCCTTCATGAGATATAACGGGTCTTGGGATTAGCTTTAGGATTTGATTCTTGTAATCCTTCTAGATTCTCCAGTGCTTTGTAGGATAGCTAAAAGCATCACAATGCTGTATGTTTTGCCTGACCGTTGTGGAATCTTGAGCTGAAGCTCATGACTGAGTTCATTGGTTTTGGCTCGTGTCGATGAGTTGTTGTGTAACTAACCATTGAACGTTTTCTGAGAATCCTCCGTTAATCAGGGAATTGTTCATTGCAATGTGTTGACCAGTGTTAAAATTTGTTCAGAATCTAGCTTTTGATCGGCGAATTCTTTGTTGCGACGCGTTGATAGGCATCAAATTTCTTTAGAATTTAATCTCTGATCGGCGAATTCTTCGCTACGACGCGTTGACCGGCGTCAATGCAGTTTATACTCGTGCGTTTACTAGAGTTTAGGGGATTAGTTTATCCTCATATACTTATTTGGAGGTGGCCGAGTTATCCTTAAAATATAAAAATATTTTTTAGGAACTTCTCGACCAAAATAGGAAATTGTTTATACTCGTATACATTTTTAGAGTATTTTTGGGACTTAAAATAATTGAGCTGGATGAAAGTTGACCCTTAATGGGTGATATCCCCACTGAATAATTGTCCGGGGTCTCTCAGATGTGTGGCAGAGAGAGGAGTCAATTAACGGGCTGATTTGGCACCGTTTTGGAATCCAGATTGGCCCCTAGTTTGAATTCCTGATTAGGGTCTG
>JBAKGM010047357.1:0-16925 GCA_037177215.1 Asparagus racemosus
CAAGAGAGAGGGGGGAAGGAGGCTAAGGCACTTTGGTGCCCTAGCACTGTGGCAGAGGCACCAAAGGTGCCTCGGCTCGGCCAACATGGTCGAGGCACCCTTGGTGCCTCAATTGGTGCCTCGGTCAGCTGAGGCGACCATCTGGGGCTCTTCTCTAATTTTCTGGCATTCGCTTGCTGTTTTATCCGAGTTCGGTTCATCCGGTTGTGTTGGATCAAAAATCTAGTTGATCGTTCTGTTGATTCCGGAACCCGCTCAGTGTAATTCCGTCGGTGCTTGAATACAGTTGATCCTGTTGACGCCAATGCCTGAGTCCAATCGACTCGCCTTGTTGAGTCCCGCTGATCTGAAGCTTCGTTGTTAGATTTATTCTACGGTACGTCACTTCGTTGACTCGCACGCCTCAACAACTCACTTCATGCATTCGTCAGCTCATTTTATCCTTTTTGTGGCGCCGTTATTCTTGGTCGTTTCGCTTGACGGGTCGTCGATTGTGAACCTGCCTTTACAAGTCTGGTTTGGGTATTAATAAGCGATTTTCAATGCCTGCACCAGTTTTGAAGAAGAATGGGACAATCAGGATCTGCGTCGACTACAGAGACCTGAACACCACATGCCCAAAGAACGACTTTCCTCTCCCGATCACCGATGTCATCATCGACAACACGTGTGGATTCAAGAGAATGTCCTTCATGGATGGTTTTTTGGGTTATAATCAAATCAAGATACATCCGGACGATGCTAAGCATACAGCGTTCAAAACTCCCCTCAGCATTTTCTGCTACACAGTCATGTCGTTCGGTCTGAAGAACGCGGGGGCCACATACCAATGAGCAATGACTAAGATTTTCCAGGATCATCTCTGGAAAACAGTCAAGTGCAACGTTGATGATTTGGTTGTGAAAAGCCACGTTAAAGGTGATCATATCAAAGACTTGAGGACAATGTTCGAGCTCATGCGAGCTCATCAGCTAAAGATGAACCATGCCAAGTCCTTCCTCGGGATGTCCAGTGGCAAGTTCCTCAGATTCGTCGTCACTAATAAGGGTATCCATGTTGACCCCGATAAGTGAAGGCAATACAAGAACTGCAACCTCTGAGAAGTCTAAGAGAACTCAGGGGGTTACAAGGGTGATTAGCGTATATTCGACAATTCATCTCGAATCTATCCGGGAAGTGCCAGCCATTCTCTAAGCTGAACAAGAAAGGTGTATCCTTTATTTGGGACGACGCTTGTCAGAAGGCATTCGAGGATATCAAAGCGTATCTAGTGAAGCCCCTTGTTCTCGTTGCACCACAGTGGGTAAACCGTTCGTGATATACACCAAGGCAATAGACCATTCGTTAAGCACTTTACTGGCACAAGATGATGATAGCGATCACGAACAGGTTGTGTATTACCTAAGCCGAACTTTAGTCAGTGCTGAGTCTCGTTATCCGATGATCAAGACGCAGTGCCTTGCATTTGTGTTCATGATTCAGAAGATGCAGCACTACTTGGTCAGACAAACGATTTATGTTATCTCTAACGTAAATCCAGTCTAGATATTCATGATGCAACCAGCCTCTATGAGCTGGCATTTGGCGAAATGGGCTTTGCTCTTATCACAATATGACTGGCACTTCAAACAACAAAAGTCAATCAAAGGACAAGCGATTTGTAATCTTTTGGCGGCAAATCTGACGACGGAAGCAGCCGAATTATATGATGACTTGTCAAATGAAGCCCACAAAGTTAACACTACGTCACATCAACAGATATGGCAGTTGTATTTTGACGGAGCTTCTCGAGCAACTAATATGGTGAGTACCCCCGGATGTTCTAAGATTTCTGCCAGAGTCAGAGTTTGCTTAGTTTCCCTGGGAAAACATGTGATGCCGCGGGCTTATTCATTAACTAAGCCGTACTCTAATAACATGGCTGAATACAACGCATTGCTTATTGGACTCAGTTTCGCCAAAGAGCTGGAGGTTGAATACCTCGAAGCCTACGACAATTCACAATTAATAGTCAAATAAAGCCGTGGAGACTATGCAGTAAGAAATCCAGATCTAATTTCATACCACCAAGCGGCTGTTCAGATAGCAGACTCGTTTGAAGAATTTTTCATCGAGTATATTCTGCGCTTTCAGAACGCATACGCGGACACGTTGGCAGTATTGGCAGTGTCGTTTGTGCAACCTCCTGAGACCGAGTAGTTAGTCACTGTCCGGACCCCCCAGCTATTTGTACCAATGTATAATGGAGATAGTAAAGAGGAGAAAGACAAGGGGCTGGTTACCAAATAGGTATACACAACCCAAACTAAATTGGAGCCCCGAGATTGGCGCTTTCCTATTATCAACTACGTCCTACATGGTATTTTGCCAGAGGGTGTGAAGGAGAGAGAAACAATCCGACGAAGAGAATCAAGGTTCTTCTATGATGTAGAAACTCGGACATTATATCGTCGTGGGTACGACGGCCTGTTACTCCGGTGTCTTTCAAATAAGGAAATGGAAGAAGTCTTTCAGGGAGCGCATGAAGGGGAATGTGGCGCACACCAGCCTGATGCCAAACTGTACAATCGTATTAGGAGAATGGGATACTTCTGGCCAACAATGGTCAACGACGCAATCGAGTATGCTCGAAAGTGTCGCGCGTGTCAAATTCACGCGAATTATATGCATCAGCCTCCGGAGCAGTTTCATCCTTTGGCAACATCCTAACCGTTCAAGGCATGGGGAATGGACATTGTGGGTCCTATTTTTCCTCTGTCGGTCAAAGGTGATCGGTTCATTCTCGCCATCACTGACTACTTCTCCAAGTGGGCCAAAGCAATCTCGCTTAAAGAGGTGAAGACGAATAATGTCATCAAGTTTATCAAACATCACGTCATTTACTGACACAGCGTGCCAATACGGATTGTGCATGACAACAGTCCTCAATTCATCAGCAACGCCTTTATTAGGTTCTGTGAAAAATTCAAGATTCAAGACATCTCGTCAACGGCCTACAATCCCACTGTGAACAGATTAGCGGAGGCATTTAATAAGACGATCATCAAGATTTTATCAAAGCTTGTGAAGACCAACAAGCGAGACTGGGACGATAAACTCGGAGAAGCACTCTGGGCGTATCGCACCACCGTACGCACACCGACCGGAGCTACTCTGTACTCTCTGGTCTACGGATGTTCCGCTAGAAGTCTAGATCCTGTCACTTCACATCTCCCTCGCAACGGAGATGACGACTGAAGAACAACATCAGAAACATCTTGAAGAACTTGAGACGTTGGATGAAAAGTGCCTAGAAGCTCAACAACACATTGAGCTCTACCATGCCAGAATGTCGAGAGCTTTCAACAAGAAAGTACGATAGAGGAGTTTCAAGGAAGGAGATATGGTCTTCGCTAATCGACGACCGATAATCCTCAACTCTAAAAAGAAAGGTAAATTCAAACTCAAATGGAAAGGATCGTTGTAATAGAGACAGTCTATTCGAACGGTGCTTATCGCCTGATTACTCAAAATGGCGACAGGCAATTAATACAGATAAATGGGAAGTTCCTGAAGAAATACTATCATTAGTATATTCGAGATAACCTGTTTCAATAGGAAGTTCCTCGTGAGGTATTTCACCCACTTTACTCGAGGATAACCCTGAATTTATCCTCCACCACAAATTCCCTCACCGATCAAACTCATTGACAGTAGGTCTACAAAAATTTTCTGGTCTAATCCACCAAAATCTCTTCTTAATTCTTTCCATAAATAAGCGGTCCACTTAAAATTTCCTCTCACGCTGGAAACAAGATAAAAACCTTTCCTTTCCAGCAGCTAGAGATAGGAGACAAGATCCTCCTCCCTCTCCACCAACAAGAGATAGGATACAAAACCTTCCTCTCTTATTTCACCTTCACTAGAGACAGGATAAAAATCCTTCCTCTCCATCACTGGAGATAGGAGACAAGATCCTCCTTCCTCTTCACGAGCAAGAGATAGGATACAAAATATTCCTCTCTTGTCTCGAGCCAGATCAGGTAACGAAATGTGAAAGTTATCTGAATCTTTTCAATTCTCAGCGTGGAGATCCCACTCTTAGTTTCACCTTACAAGATTCTCAAAGCGGAGATCCTACTTTTAGTATCTTTCACTGGAAACAGGACAAAAATCATTCCTTTCCAATATCCGGAGATAGGAGAGAAGATCTTCCTTTCTCTCCACCAGTAAGAGATAGGATACAAGACCTTCCTCTCTTATTTTGAATTCGTGAGGTTCTGGAGATAGGATACAAAACTTTTCTCTCTACTGGTAAGAGATAGGATACAAAACCTTCCTCTCTTGTTTCGAATTCGTCCCTTACTCGAAAATAGGAGACAAGATCCTCCTTCTTCTCCACCAGCAAGAGATAGGATACAAAACTTTTCTCTCTTGTTTCAAATCTGTTCCATACGCGGAGAGAGGAGACAAGATCCTCTTTACTCTCCACAGGCAAGTGGTAGGAGACAAGATCCTCCTTCCCTTGTTTCGAGCTCATCTTCATTTAGAAACAGGACAAAAATCCTTCCTCTCCATCTTCGGGAAATAGAATATAAAATTCTTTCTTTTCCACATTAAATATTTCTAATCCTTTAATCTAAGATTCATTTTGGGGAATTTGATCCCAAATCCTAAGCAAGGATAAGTCGACGCCTCACACGTGTCGCCGGGTTAGTCTATTCCCGTGAAAAAGATGAAGTCTACGTATTCAATATCGTAGCATAAAGTCTAAGAGAGTTTTATTATTTTAGCACAACGTTACATGCGAAACAGATTTAAACAATCTGCATGTTAGCCCGATTCAAACGGTAATCGATAAAAGCAAGCCAAATCTGTTGAGGGATGGAGGTTCGTCAATAACCCCAAAGTCGACACCTCACACGTGTCGTTGGGTAGTCTCTTACCCATAAAAGAGCACGAAGTCTATGTATTTAATATCATAGCACCAAGTCTAAGAGAATTTTATTCTTTTAGCACAACGTCACATGCAGAACATATTTAAATAATCCTGCATGCTGGCCCGATTCAAATGGTAATTGGTAAAGGCTCATCAAATCCGTTGATGGCTGAGGGTTTGCCAAAAATCCTACGAGTATTATGGTTAATTATTTTGAATGAAATAAGATAATCATAATAAATCATAAAAGGAAAAGGGAGACATATTTGATTTATAAAAAGACAAAGACTGAAGTTACAGTTCCTTAGACATTAAATTTATGACAGCAAATTTGTTGTTTCAGTCCGGACACTTCATCGACGAAATCTCATTGAAGTTCCTTCTGTAACTCAGCCCTGAAGGATTCCTGACTGGTGTTCAGTGTTGCGTAGCTTCCTCCTCAATCTCAGCCAGCTTCTGCTTCAAAAACTTAAGCTTTTCAGACACGATAGTGAGAGTTTCCTCTTTGTTGGCCCTCGTCAGCTCTAAGACATTCAGGTTCTCTTCCTTCACATGGAGCTCCTGCCTAAGCTGTACTATCTTAGCCTCGCTCA
Organism: Asparagus racemosus; assembly: GCA_037177215.1. Taxonomy (NCBI): domain Eukaryota; kingdom Viridiplantae; phylum Streptophyta; class Magnoliopsida; order Asparagales; family Asparagaceae; genus Asparagus; species Asparagus racemosus. The sequence goes on from JBAKGM010047357.1 coordinate 5,512, forward strand.
TGGCGACGCAAGACTAAAGATGGCCCAGATATGATGAAGCTTCAGCAACAGTGACCTCAAAATGATGTGTCTGGTCTCGCTGCATCTAGGCATCAAGTCCAGCAAAAACGCGAGTATCATGCCAAGCCGTCAAGCGAGCCTCTATCTATGCGGCTGTATATGAAGAAATGCCCACTGCCTGTAGCTCCTCTAATCTCTGAAGCTTCGCCTCTAGGTGGTCGAGATCATCGGTGATGACCTGGGCTAGCTCTGGGTAGCACGCATCTCATATCAAGGTTGTCCTAGGGTCGAGAAACGGCCTGAATTGATGAAAAGGAAGCCCGCTGCTGAGGAGCGTGTCTATCACCGTAATAATGAAGGAGAGGAACGAGTGGACCTCTATGCTGATAATGAGCCGAGATGGATCATTGTTCGACATCAGTGCCCTCACTAGGTCATGAAGCTTTGCTGTAGGCCCTGCAAAAAAAAGAAGAGAGTTCAGCACTTCTGAATCCTGAGTCAGAGGTCAGTAGGGGTACTCACAGCTGAGTAACCCGTACCTACTTCCATTCGGATAGCTCCTTGATCTAACGGGGCCATTTAAGGAGCATCAGTCGGTGGCACATCGGCTGCCGCAGTCGGTCCCTCGACGTGTACGTCTGGCACGACATCAGCTGCAGTAGCCGATTCTGGAGGAGCAGCAGAATGAGGAGTTCCTGTCACCGACAAAGGGATTTTTAATTTCATTGAATTATAGTTGTACTAGTCAAGGTTGCCTAGTCCTACGATCAAGGAAAAAGAGAACACATACCTTTAGAGGAACTAGCTGGCTCAGGCTGGACGTCACTAGGAAGGTGATCGTTCTGGGGAGAGCCAAATATCAGGTCATCCAGGGGTATATCCACGGGCAAACCGTTGTCATCGAAGTCCTCTATCAAAAAATCTGACATAAGAGGACATAAGCGGAAGAAGCGAAATCAAGAACCTGCAGTCAGCTAAGATGACTTATCTTCTACGGCAGAATTGGTCTCTCTAAGCCTTGCGTCCATATTGGCTTCCTACCTTTTTTCTAAAAGAGCAAGAAGCATAGATGCGATTAGGGGAGGCACAAATTTTGAGTCATTCAATTCCCGTATTCGCCAGCTGAATAGGGGATTACCAATGTTAGATGTACCTGGATTCCCTGAATCAGGTCCTATGTTGGTGGTGTCAGGCTCCCCTGTCATAGCTCCGTGCACCTGCTGAGTGAAGCTGGGCTCGGTGAAATCGGGAAGGGGAAAATCAAAGTTGGTGTCACCACCCCTACATTCTCCTACACAGAGATGAAAATCGTGAGCCTCGAGGGCAAAGCATTAAAATGATCCAAAGGACTACACAATGGTTAAGCATTACCTCTGTTGTTGATAGGGTCTTCATCAGTCAAGTCCACATCGAAAGCCCGAGGAGCAGAACAGGACTTTTGGGCTAGCTTCTTTCACTTGATAGGCCGAGCCCTAGCTCGAGCCCTTCCCCCATGATGAGGGCAAGCTGCCTCCTCTTCTGGCACTCCTGAAAGTTTAAGTCACTGTCAGACCCGGTAATTGGGAAAGGGAACAATAAAGCAAAAAGAAGGAGGAGAGAGTACCTAAGTCCTCATGAACTGCAGCTTCCACTTGGTCCCCTCCTGAAGGAGGAGAGAGCACAACGGAAGTGCTGCAGGCCTTCCCCCATGAGTCATGCAGCGCTTCCGTTGTGCTCGAGCAGCCCTTTGAATAATTTGAGTGTCAGCGTGAGAGTTCTCTTCGACACCAATTCATCAAGGGGCTTTACGGGAACATGCTCTTGGGCCGCCAAGAGCTAACTGTAGTGTAGGAATGTCGACTCCAGCTGGCGATCAGCGCTCGGGAGGCAAAACCTAGCACCGACGCACCCTGTCACGCTCCATAGCCACGCTCTGACACCATCTACCAACCCGCCGCGAGTCCAAAGCTGCCAGTTCAGATTTTTAACATAAAGTTAGTCATAACCGAACTGACAAGCAAAGCGACAAGGAAGATATGGCTCAATGAAGCACTCATCCCTCACCCGAAAGGTGAGATAGCCCGGCCTGATATTCGTCAACCAATTGAAGCAGCTAATATCAAGTACAGTCCGATTCTCCCTCGGTCCCTCTTCATCAATCAAAGATTCCCCATACTGGCTAGAGAATTGGGGAAAGCATCTAGAGAAGACCCAGCCTTTGTGAATTTGCAGCTGCTTATTTATCTCTAGAAATCCACGCCCCTGCCATTTGCAGTCCTCTAACGATTGGAGTAGGGGAGTAGATGGATCTACAAGCCTCGGTGCTAACATCATATCTGGGCGATGAAGGATGAACCAGGCCATCAAGTAGGTGTATGAGAGTTCCACCTTGACGTGAGAAATCTTAGCTGATGGTTCGCCTTTCTCCTGAGTAAAGGCGTTGATGACCTGATGGAGCCCATGGTGAATATTAGCCACTATCACTAGAAGAAGAGACAGTTCCGTCTTGTGGGTAAGCTGAACCGCAGGATAAATTACCTCTAATGGTAAAGCATCATTAGGCTGATACAGCACCATGCACTTCTTCAGCCAGATGGTGAGGAAGTCGGCTAAAAGAGTCACTGGTCGGATCTGCTTCACTACATGCCATAAGAAGGTCAAAAACTTAGTCCCCGCAGAAAAACAATCATCGGTACTTGTAAGGGTATCGAATTTAACGTCGGATTTCCTGATCAACTCATTAACTTCTGAAGGAGTGAGAGGGGCCAACTCACAAATCTCTTCGTTAGAGAGGCCGTCCAAGTTATTGAATAAGTGGCTCGCGAATTTCTTCAGGCTTATGTGTGACTTCCTCTTCGCTGAGGGCTCAATCTGTGCCAAGGCAATATGATAATGGCAAGTGAGGTCCCACAAAGTGTCATCGCGGTCGAGCATGTGATCCCTCAGCCAGCCCAACTCCAGTTCGAAGGGAAATGCTCCTAATATATCATCTTCCCCATGGGTAAATCAGAGATCCAATGCATCTCATGGAGGGATAGCCCCAGCTCACCATGTCTGGTCAAGAATGTGTTTGAATCTGGATCGTAGAGCTCGGATAAAGTGAAGAAATGGCTGGCGCTGATCGAAAGCCCATACATAGTGGCACGGATTGCGGCATATAAGCCACAGGCACGGAGCTCCTCATCCCATTAGCCGATAACGTAACTTGTCAGACGAGTACACCAGAGCCTGTCTACAGAATGAACCCAGCTATAAAATTTGTGACGAGACACCAGCATCTCTCACCCTAGCTGTGCAAGATGATTCTTCAAAGTCCGAGCAGTAATGAAAAACTCATCACGGGGCAATGAGTCTAACCCCAATTTGCCGGGACATAATCTAACAACATGGTTCCTGCTCGATCCTAGGACCACCAGGTGGGTGATGAACTCGTAGTGAATGTGGTCATGCTCCTCCGTCAGGTACCACGATATCTCCCGTGCCAAGGCTTGGTGCCTCAGCTCAGTCAAGCAACAATGGTGGCGTATCCACGGGAGGTATAGGAACCCTCCATCATCCTTGTGTAGCCACTGTTCACTCTCAATGAAGGCTGCATCCGGGTCCTCGACAGAATCACCAAACAGGTAGTCCGTCTTTCTCAGAGGCTAAATAGAACAGGTGTCTCTCATGAGTGGTGCATCGGTCATCAATAATCTTAGTACGCGAGGACTTCCCCCAAGGACCACTTGGATGACCTCCGCCAGTGTATCTGGTGCAAACTGAGGAGAAACCAAAATAAGGGGGTCATTACACGTGGAATAATGCTCGTCGTAGCGTCCATCAACCTCGTGAGAAGAAAACACTCCAGAGGGATATTCGATTGCAATGGAAAAATCAGGACAGGTTAAACCCAACTATAAAATATATTTAGAGTGGAATATGAGGCGTTGAACTCATCTCGCAAATCCGTGAGATAGAGTCACGACCTTATAGTGGGAGAACTCATTCCGGATGCATTACGGGCTCGTCGGACAATATACCCCATCACGTAAATGAAGTGACGGGATATCCTATCCTACCGACCACAGTGTAGCACAGAATTGGTCCTGTTGTTGGCCGAAATATAAGCGCCGATCCTCACCAAGGAGGAATCAAGGCTCTTCCCAATCGCCTCACCAAGGAGAACGAAGCGAGGACGCGATATGCGTATTCAAGCTGTGTAAGCATCGATCCTCACCAAGGAGGAATCAAGTCTCTTTCCAATCGCCCCACCAAGGAGAAAGAGGCAGGGAAGCAGTATGCGAATGCAAGCCGTGAGTGAGCAAAAAGACCAGAAAAGCTCACTGGCAAACGATGGGCGTACGCCCTCACGTGAAGGGGTAGACAGCTGGCTCCTCAGAGCGTGCGATCATCCCAACAATATTGTAAGCTGCAAAAAGATGAAATAAAGTCAGATACGACCTCAAAAGATCTGAAAAATCATCAAAATGCCAAAACAAAGCAGAAAAAAATAGTCTTGGTCAGGTCGTGGCCCATCGGCCACGGCCGAGGCAGCAACGGGTGCCTCGGCCATGGCCGAGGCCCCCAGCGCCTCGTGGTGCCAAGGCGCTCGGCCATGGACGAGCCACCTGGCCATGGCTCAGCCATGGCCGAGCCCCTTGTACGCGCGCTAAAAAAAGACAAAAAAAGAAAAAAAAAAGAAGAAAGACAAAAAAAGAGAGAAAGAAAAAAAAAGAAGAAGAAAAGAAAAAAAAGAGAGAGAATTATCTTTTTTCTTTCAAAAACCCTAGCTTTTCCTTTTTGATCAAAACCCTAATTGTGATCAAAACCCTAATTTTTGTATCAAAACCTAACCTTGTACATCTATCCATAAATTAAGGGGGGCTTATCTGAGAAAAAGTGAAGGGGATCTTGTCGCTGAGGTATCTCAAATTGAAGGAGACGAGGCAAGACGAGGAGACACAAGGCGGGAAAATAAGAAGAAAAAAAAGAAAGCAAGGGGGCCGGCCTAGGAGAGAGGAAAAGGAGGAGAGGGGCTTTTTATAACCGCCCCAGGTGGACCAAAACTAGTTCCAATTGGAACTCTAATCAGACCCTAATTAAGAATTCTAATTATGGCCCTATCCGGATGCCAAAACGGTGCCAAATTAGTCTGTTAATTGGCTCCTCCTCTCCCCCACATATCTGAGAGATTCTAGACATTTATTCAGCAAAATTATTGCCTCATGAAGGCCACTTCATGTCTGGTTCAATTAATTCAAGCCCCAGAAATAATCTAAAAAGGTATACGAGTATAAACTATTTCCTATTTTGTCGAGAAGTTCCTGAACACTATTTTCATAAAATATTCTTAAGGATAACTCGCCAATCTCCAAATGGGTATATGAGTATAAACTAACCCCCGAAACTCTAGTACACATACGAGTATAAACTATGTTGACGCCGGTCAACGCATCGTCGCCAATGAATTCACTGATCAACGGTTGGATCTCAACAGAATTTTTGACGCCGGTCAACGCGTCACACTTGCTGATCTAAGGCTAGATTTCGCACATATTTTGACGCTATTCAGCACATCACAAAGAAGAACCCCCCGATCAACGGAGGAGTCTTGGAAAAAGTTTGGTGGTCAGTTGAACGAAAACTCACCAATACGAGTCAAGAACAAAAAACTCAGCTTCAGTTTAAGATTCCAACAAACGGTCAGACAAAAAATGCAGTACCGTAGTACTTTCAGCATCCTACAAAGTACTGGAGAATCTGGAAGGATTTGGGGAATCAAATTCTAAAGCTAATCTCAGAAGAAAAAAAATTCACCTATCAGTTTCAGGTCAAGATTTCGATAGCGGTTAAGCAATAAATACAATACCGTCACACTTTCAACCATCCTACAAAGTACTAGAGAATCTATAAGAGTTGGAGAGATCAAAGACCAAAGCCATTTTCACATCGTGTCATACTGACTGAAGGTTAGGACTTATCATATACAAAGTATCCCAGGCTCGTCTAAAAAAGATCGAGACTGAGACACTTTGGAGGGGGTATCTGTAGGCATTAAAAATTTCTTATAGGTGCCCGAATGTGACTTATAACGATGGATTGCCAATTGACGACTCATCTAACGACGCGACAAAGAACCGCTGACAACGCGACTGCGCTGCAAACGCATAAAGCGAGTCGACGAGCGCATGAAGCGGGTCGGCTAGGCATGCAAGCTAGTAAAGCGATGAACCGTTGAATAAATCCAACGGTGAAGCTTCAGATCAGCAAGTATTTACAAGACAGGATCAACCAGACTCGTACGTCGACGAGACAGAATCAACCAGACTCGAACATCAACAGAACCGAACTGATTGATGTTGCAATCAACCGGACCTAAACAGTGACGGAATTGAATCGATTGAGCTCCAGAATCAACAAGACAATTAACCAGACTCAAACTCGATGTAACTGAATAGAATTGAAAGATTCGAGAACTAGAACAATGCCTCGGCCAAGGCCGAGACACCATTTGGTGACACCAAGTGGTGTCTCGGCCAATTGGCCGAGACACCAAGGGTCTTCAGCCAACAAATCCCCCCTCTCTCCTATAAATAGAGAGGGGGTCTCATTGTTCAAGGGTGGAATTATTCGTCTGAGCCTAAGATTTCTGAGAGCCCTTCACACAGATCTGAGCATTCGTACAGGAGAAAAATCAGATCTAGATCTCATGCAAGCGAAGAACGCGTCGCAACTCAGATCCACGCAGCGACGAGGAGATTCACAGCAGATCCAGACTAGAATCAAGGGGGGTCCAGGTCAGATCTATCAGATCCACCCTCTAGATTAAGCTTCGTCTTAATCTCAGGATTCGTGCATGACTTCGCTTTGTCGATTTCACTCACTCCAGCGATCATCTCCTTCATGAGTTGATCCTCGTCGGCGATTATTTTCTTCACAAAATAATCACCGTAGATCTGTAGATCTAGCACCTAGATCTGATCACGTGGCGGTCAACAGACGGATAAAAGAGTCTCCAGCACAGGCTAAGATCCCACGCAAGCGAGGATCCGAAAAACAGATCCTGCATTTGTTCATCAAGGGTTAAAAGTGGTAATTTTTGTTTATTTTCATTGTGAGACTTATAAAAAAGGTGATTTTTATTTGAATTTCATTGTAAAAGTCAAGAGCTGTAACGGATTCACAATCAGTGACAATCACACCAACTTTCCCTGCGAACAGAGGCTTCATTAGTATTTTTCTTCATAAAATCCCCTTGATGGATAGATTTTAAAGATATGCTTGAAGAATAATCCAAACGTTCTCTCAAACTTCTCTAGAGTTGGCTCCCCTCTGTCTCGTGAAGAGATGAACCTCATTAGCAGCCCTTTCTATATCAAGTCTTCAATATCTCTTTGGAGGACTCTACAACCATCGGTGTGATCACTGTGATCTTTGTGATACTGATAATATTGCTTAGGATCTCTAGATCAGGGGTCTGACTGCATGCGGGGAGGAGTGGAAGTAAGGTGTCCTTTATAAACCAAGTGAAGAGCTTGCGAGAGGGAAATGTTGAGGGAAGTGAGGGTCGGCTTCTTGGCCGCCTCTTTCCGCTGATCTCTTTGGTCGGCCCTATTTAGCTTGGAGTTAGTTTTGTGACGATCTTTCTACATCTTCTCTCTTTGAAAGGACTTTGCTTTTGTTGCTGCTTCTCTGGCCACCTTCTTGTGGGCTCGACTATCTTTTGCATCCATGTGTCATCGAGCTCTGGCCATAGCGGTTCATAGTTAGTGATAGGGTCTATGATGAGCGAGTCAGCCAACTTATCATCTTCTAGCCCTGTAGGGATCATAGCCATGGCGACCATGGCTAGGGTCTTCAACTTCTAGCCTTTTGGCGTGGAATATCTTGAAATAGTCCCTGAGACTCTCCCCGTGTTTCTGCCTCATTTGTAGCAAGACGGAGGAGGGTTTCTTCTGCTTGGAGTTGGTCAAAAAATAATGTACAAATATTTAGCTGAGTTGTTCAAAGCTGTGGATGGACTTTTGTCTAATGAGTTCCACCACATCTTAGCGCGTCCCGTCAAGGTGATAGGGAAAACTCTACAGATGATCGGATCGCTCACTTGCTGCATGTGCATTAGATCATAGAAGTTTTGTGCATGCTCTGCTGGATCTCCCTCACCTTTGTACTTCTGAATATGTGGCATTTGAACTTGGCACATGGAGTATTCATGATCCAATCAGTGAGCGGAGTGTTCCCTCCAGTGGTGTCTGCAACGGTGTTAAATGTCCAGTCATAACCAGAAGCAAAGTCAGTGGTGGAGGGGCCTAGAGCAATGTGAGGGTATCTGGCACTATGCGACATCATCCATGTAGCGTGCTCATGGCTGAAACTGGGACTCTCACCAGTTGCCTCCATGTGTTGTGGAGGTTGTTGGGGATGAGCAACAAAACGAGTCTGTTGGTGAGAAGGATGAGAGGTGTATTCAGCGTGTTCCTCCTGCATTTATTCAGACTAGCCCACAGGGAAAAGAGCAACGAATGATGGAGAAGGTTGTTAGGGAGGAATCCAGCTGAGGAGTTCATTTGTGAAGGAGGTGAACTGTTGCTGAAGAGATTGAGAAATTCTTTAGGCGAATTCTTCCAATTAGGCTTGAGTGATGTAGCCCACATTACATGTTTCTTCTGTGGGAGGAATTGATGATCGGTCTGGACAATCAAAATCAGCCATTTTGTATAAAGAGAAAAAAGAGGCCCCACGGTGGGCTCCAAACTGTTGATATCGGATATCAAACATGGAGATTTAGCGTGGGTTATGGAGAGTTTTAGGGTTCCTCAGTATTCTTTGATGGTTGATTATTGAGCAGAGGATTCGATCCTGCACACAAATAATATGTAAGAGGATCAGAGTTGGGTTCTCCGGTGGTTCCTCCGAGAGTCAAGTTAGTATTGATCTTAAGTGGAGAAGAAAAATATGATTGCGTACCTCCATGCATTAGGTAGTGCACCTATTTATAGCAGATCCAAGAGGGCAATTCTATAACTTCAGCCGAGTCTAAGCAATAATCTTATTTGGCTGATACTTTATAGGTGTCGGCTGCAAATGGTATGTGTCACCTTTGTGATTAATGCGATGATGACAGGGGAAGTAAGGTGCTGACAAGGTCTGATGAGTCATTACGACTTTCAGCGCGGATGTAATGATGACTCTGACCGTGCATTTAATGTGATGGTGATCGGTTGTCCGCGAGGGGGTCAAGAATGACCGCCTTTCATTGAGGCTTTATTAGAGGGTCGATAAAAGACGCCTTTTGATTTGGCCATTTTGGGTTGAAAGCTTTTCGACTCGGTCTTACAAAATAAAAAGGTGTTTAGTTAGCCTTAACAGTAGGGTCCGAGTGAGGACACCTTTCAACTCGGCCCTTCTTTGGAAGGGTCGAGTGATGGCGTTATTTGACTCGTCCTTCATAGGGCTGAGTCGATTTGGGGCATAGTTAACTGGGGACACGTGTCAACTCCTAGAGTGGGATTAACACTTCGTCATTTTTGTGATACAACACTGGCCCATTTCGTTTAAAATTGGATAACGAGTCCAAGTAAAATTGAACTGTCATCCATTAGGATTCTGAGGTGCATTTATGAGGGGTCATTGACAAGTCACTGTTGCCATGACGTTTTGACATTAGGGGGATCGTGCACTGGTCTTGCTTCGGTTCTAAGTGGGGCTTTTGTGATGGTTAGAGAGTGGCTCTTCGATTATTGAGCGATCCGTCAAATTCTAGAGTTAATTCCAGCCGTCCCATCAATAATCGAGTTGACCGTTATGATTTTGCCATGCGTTTGCCTCCTTGCCTATATATACACTTGCTCTTCTAAGGGGTCAGTTTTACTTGCTTTCAAAACCCTAGAATTCTCTGTAACCTGAGCAATTTTCAGCCATCTCTACCATCTACTCTGGCGATCTTCTTTGACTAGGCTTAAAACCCATCAATGGCAACTTCTGCTCCGATCAGCGCTACTCGTAACGAGGCTCAGATCTGCCTACTCTGAGAGTTCCACTCAAAAGTTCATTTGACAGTGCTCAAGACCTATTATGATAGGTTCGACATTTCTAGGATATTTACGCTGTCGGTGCCAAAGAAGACTCAGGCAGGGTATTACCATGGCGGCAATGTCGCTCCAGTGTATATCAAGCACTTGGAGTACGGTTTGCGCTTTCCGCTCCATCCGTTCCTCGGCTGTACGTTTGAGGCTCTGGGTTCTCTCCATCTTAGATCAAGCTAAACTATAAAGCATAAAAGAAAATAAATCCAAACTATAAAACAAGAAGAAATAGAAAGAAATATAAATCTATACTATAAAACATGAAATAAAAGAGAAAGAAATATAAATCTACACTATAAAGCATGAAAATAATGAAAATAAATCTACGCTACAAATAAGAAATAAGATTCTAAAAGATATAATTCTAAATAAGAAAATATTAGGAAAATTAAAGCCTTTTTTGCAAGGGTTGGTCCCTTGTGAAGCAAATCTACATTTTCATCATCAACAGAGAAGAACAAAATTTAAAAAGGAGGAATTTTTACTTATTTATTATAAACTAAAGTTTAAAATTTTGGAAGATCTTCTCAATTAAAAATAACCCTCCTCTTTAGTTTTTACAAAATGTTTTACATTCCTCACACTCACTATTTACCCTTATTTATAGTCTAAATTCACCAGCGATAACCCTTGGATTAAACTTAGACTCAAAGAAACCAAAAGCAAGCATAGATCGTTTCTATTACGAACTAATCAGTTAGCTAATCGATTGGATTGTGACATAATTCGTCTTCTTGTGTTGACTTGTTGACTCGACTTCTTCATGGGCTTTTGATTTTATGGGCTTCCTTTAGGCTTCTAGTAGGCTTCATGATGAGGTGTTTTGGATTTTTTTGAGCTCTTATTTGATAAATCCTATATTTTTTTCCGGTAAAATCATAAAGCAACTAATATTTACATTTTAATGACAATTTCATACTCTCATTATCCATTTTATGTGAATAAATATATCACTAATAATTGTTTTTATCTTATTTTGCAGGTTAATGGTGAAAATAATGAATAAAAGCACAATCTACTCAATTCTCCTATGTTCTACCTATTATTGAAGCACAAGTATGAAAACTAAAGAAGGCCCATGAAGACCCAAGGATCCATGAAGAAATCGTGAAAGAAAATGATGTAAAAACGAATTCTGACTGCAAACTAATCGGTCGACCAATTGGTCGGCCGACCGATTGGCTAATCGGTTGGCCGACCGATTGGCCAACTGATTGTTTTTCACCAAATTCGAATCAAAGGCTGATTTCAACTCCTTGGCACCCAAGTTTCATCCAAGGGCTCTCCTTCACTACTGTAGGCTATAAATAGGGGTAGAGGGTGAGGGGTTTGAGTGTGAAATATTTTGTAAAAACTCTATTTGGAGAGGAG